>CM064532.1:31885962-31928462 GCA_032716605.1 Paralithodes platypus | reverse complement strand
GGCCCCGATCCCATGCCCCCCCCCCCCACCCCTTTACTACGCTCCGGTCCCCCTTTTTTTTCCTTCCTGCACTTTCCCATAACCCTTTCGCTTGCCTCCGCCTGTGTACTATTGCGCCGTGGACCGGGGAGGTAAGCATCTCTACCTTGAGGGAGCGCAGACGGTATTGTGCAGCATAATTTACTGGTTCGGCTCAATGGTTTAAGGAGGGGGTTTAGTTTGCTCTCTAAACCTTTATCAAACTTTTAAAAAAGCACCCACATGACCCCCCTTCAATATAAATTTGTACATTTTTCGGTAAAAATATGTCCCGGCCGAAGGCCGATTCCTCTTCAAATACAGGCTCGCTATCGCTCGCCAGGAAAAAAATCGACACCTAAATGGCACGAAAGGTCTTAATATTGGCAAAGAAATTGGGCAAAAGGAAATCGCCAAACTAATGGGGCGAATGTCTTGAAATCCCATAACTAATACGGCTAAACATGAGGGAGGAGGAGGACTCGAAAAACCAACTGCCTCCCCTGAACAGAGAGAGAGAGTTTTTAGCTTCAGTTATAATCCACCACACAATAATCTTGTGGTTGTGGAGACGTTATTCAGATATACTAATCTTGGGGTCATTAGGTTCTCATATCACTAAACAGCCCGATACGCCCGATACGCATTTCTGTCTTGTTTTCTGGGTATTATGTGTCGAATTTAATCAGATGAGGAAGGGTGTATGGAAGTCAGAGGGTTAATTAAGATAGTCTTTGCTTTTATAATTCCCACAGATCCTTCCTAAATTGTATAAGATATGCCAATGATAGTCAGAATAAACTGTCAATATCGTCAAAGGGTTAACCCCCTTTCCTACCGGCGATGTCTAAATAATTGTATTCTAGCTATATTTAGAGGATTTTGTGCAGTTTAAGAAGGATCTGTGGTAGTAAAAAGCGTTAAGTGGGATAGTTCGAAGCCTGTTAATTGCTGGAGGCTCTATTGAAAATTAATAAAATCGCCGAATAGTAGCCAATATAAAGTTAAAAGGACTTTGCCGGGTTAAAGATAATGCTAACATTTTGGCCGCCTTGTATGGGAGGGATTCGTGAGATTTCGGGTTTGGCCCATGGACTGTATGGTACGCTCCGGTCCCCCTGTTTTTTTCCGGTACCTTCCCACAACCCTTTCGCTTGCCCCTACTGTACTATGGTCACCGCTGCCCCCCTCTGCCCCCTTCTCGGCCCCCTGGAACCAAGAGGATATGCTTAAAAGGGGATCAGTTGTTATATGGGTATAGTCGCCTTTCCCTTGGCCCACCGACAGAAAGGGTTTGAAAGGGGAGACGGCTGTGGATTTTACCTCCTGCTTCCACGTAAAATAACGCTCTTAGATTTTAGTGACATGTGTGTTATTCATGTATTTAATTTGCTTTCGTGTGGTATACCGGTATATTATCATACGTTTTATCTTGATTGGTTCTTGCACTAAATTTAAAATACTACCGGTACATTTAAGTTTGCTCCGCATATACAGTAATAGGTCCCCCTACAGTGATGACATGCAATAAAGTGGTTATACTACTCCGCTCAAACCCTGAAGTATATATATATATATATATATATATATATATATATATATATGTATCGATTTTATTATTGTTATTGTTATACATTGAACTCTTTTCCAATACACTATTACATTTTGTATTTTCCTTTCGTATTTTCCTATAGCACCGTATTGTTTGCCTTGTTCTTACGGATGTTCATCTATCAGTAAACAGTATTATTTCCATATAATTAAACTTACTAATTACAACGATAGCCAATCCCAATTAGTAAAAGAAATCCTCAAATAAAGTGGAATGTAATTGCGCTATCCAAAGTTGTCGGCGGCCGTGTTGGCATCGCGTGCACCAGGCCTTAGTGGCACGTAGCTTAAAGTATGAGTGCCATAAACCTTGGCACACTTGGCACATTTAGTCTTGAAGCCACACTCGTCTCCGGGAATAAAAAGTGTGATCAGCTGGTGAGTAAAACAGAGGCTGCGCGGACACCCACCCCGGAGCCCCACAGCGGGGAAAATCCTTAGCCTACTGCGCCGGCGGGAACGGAAAAAAATACACCACCTGGCAACTCGACCCGGCTACTACACCACCTTTTTATGAATGAAAACGTGAGCGTGGATGTTTTTTTTTTTCTCTCTCTCTCTCTTTCCTCTCTCTTTTTCTCTCTCTGTCTCTAACATGCCGGCCAAAGCGTGATTGTTAGCTCGGATTCTTTCGCGGGATTGTCGCAGATCTTATGCATTTTGGAGCTCGCGGTGGAGATTTCTGTTGTATTTTTAGGAGGGAGTTTTAGGAATGCGAGATATTCGAGAGTTGTGTAGGTTCGGGAGGGCATTGACCTTTTTGAGGCACTCGTCTGATTTGCTTCCTCATGAGCCGCTGAGAGCCCGAGGTTCAGCGCTATGCCGTATCGCTGGGAAAGATCGGGGGAGTTTTATCAGATGCGAAAGAGAGGGAGAGAGAGAGACAGTGATACGATAACCAAAAGAGACAGGGAGAGATGTACGTGGAGGCTGAATCATATGGTCGATGGGAGAGCTTCAAAAGGAGCATAGAATCAGTCATAATGCCCCAAACCGAAGGCAAATATTGGGGGCTTTGGCGAACGTGCACCTGGCTGGTTCCGCGCGGGTTACCGGGGGTCGAAGGAAGCCGCCTCTAAGATGTCCGCTCCGACGCTGGCCCAAAAGCAAAACAGACACGGGCAAATTCTCCGGTTCGGCATTATATCGCTTGTCTTATGAACTATAGAAATGATTGAAACGTATATAATAAACGTATATATATAAACGTATATATATAAACGTAGAAGGTAGTAGAAGGATATGGTTAGTTGCAGAGAGGAAAGATCGTTATAGGGACTCGTAAAGGGACTCCCAAGACCGGCCGATATTCCAACTGCTTCCGTCATAAACATCACGAATTATGACGTCCTTCTCATTATATTTGGCAACTATTAGGCGATTTTATTCAGTTTAAGAAGGGCCTTTAGTCATTTACAGGCTTCGAACTATCTCAAGGAACCCTTTTTACTACCATAGATCCTTCTTATTCTTCACACAATCGTCTAAATATAGCTAGAATAAAACCCGAAAGACGTCCCCGGCACAGAAGCGGTTAAGGAAACCGGGAAAAGGGAACTAATAGCGAAGATGTCGACTAGGAGGACATGACACAGATCAGCTGAGGACGGAAGGATGAGAGTGAAAGATCGCACCAAGGAAGGGAGAAGGCAGAAATATTAACACTTTCTGTACCGGCGATGTCTTTTTCATTTGATTTTAGCTATATTTAGACGATTTTATGACGCTTAGGAAGGATATAGAGTTGCTAGACTGAGTAATTGAGATGGTATGTAGCCTTTTCATGGATAGACGTCCTTCCAAAGCTGAATAAAATCTTCCAACAGTTGTCAGAATATAGTGAAAAGAACCTTGCCGGTACAGAAGGAGTTAAGGCGGGCAGAACCCTTGCTTGTCCGCCAGCGCTCCTATACACCACCACCACCTCCCATATCTCCCTAGCTTCTTATATATTTCACCAACTGTACCCTATTCCCGATTTTAACCAAGACGCCATGAAGAGTGTTGCCCATTTAGCTAGTTTCCCGGTGGTAGAGATCTAGAGGTATTTACTTCGAGCTAGAGGCAACTTTTTTACATTTAGCGGCATGAATTCTAGCGATATTCCTGAGATTGGGGCCATTTTCGAACGATTTTCTAGTGGCATTATTACTGGTGATTTTCGGCATTTATTCCTAAGATTGGAGCCATTTTCGAGATTTATTCTAGAGCTTATGGCATTCTCTTATAGATTTCCGGCATATGTTCCTGAAATTGGAGCCATTTTCGAGCGATATTCTAGAGATTGTGGCATTATTACTAGTGATTCTCGGCATTTATTTACGAACTACCGGACTTGATTTGTTAACCCTGGCCATGAAGGAATCGCTAGTGGGTGGGATTAACAGGGAGCGGCATATATTGTGATTTCCTGTCGCAATTACCCCGAATGTGTCAATTAAGATGCCGGAGCGACAGGCTGTTCTCCGGACCGACGACGATCTCTCTCTCTCTCTCTCTCCCTCCATACACACACACACGCGCGACCCTGGTTCGATCTAGGATGTATTCATTGTATTATTTGTATTTATTGTATCGATTTTAGGCGATTTCAATCTAGTGACAAGGCCAGATTAGTTGCTAGTAAACGTATATTGTGGGTTTAGGAAGATTTTTTGTATCAATCATGGGACTAAAAAATATTGAATGATAGGAGAAAATAATAGCACTATCAAAGGATCTTGCATTTGCCTTGAAAAAGTCATGACGTTTTGCAGAGACTTGCAAAATATATTATATAATCTCTTATTCTCGTTACATAATTTTGTCCATCTAAGATAAGTGGAAAAATACGGTCACATTTTATTACACCGCTATCGATTACCAGATTATATTTGTATCCACGATGAAGCAAATATCTGATTAGTTAAAATAGGACTTCAGAGGCTATCAAACCTATTGGATTATTAAGGCAGCACTTAACATAAAACATAGCGTCAGGACTGAAGCCCCTTTTCGAGAACTCCAGTCCCTTGAATATCTGATAATAAGGTGGTAATTTATAGACTGCTCATATTTACGTATAATGCAAGGAAACTAAAAATATAATAAAAACAAAATATACTGTATATATATATATGAGCAAATAAATACGCCCATGCCCCCATAATTCTACTCATATTTACATCCAATGCAAAGGAAATGTGCCTGAAAATCTTGACTGGGGCATGATGTCGCAGATGGTGGTATCCAGCTATAGTCTGTTCTATATAAGTAGGCCGGAAAACTTAACTCCAACCTCTTGTTACTCAGGAAGGGCTGGAACAAACGGGCTGTATTTTTCCTGACCTATTTAATGCTTAACTTTATCCAAATGGTGTAAGTATGAGCTCCATTACTCAACTCCTTGTTTGAGTTACGAGAGGTTGGGATCGGGTTTCATGGTTTTACCCACAATGAACATAAAGTATCGATTTCCCCCCCCCCCCTCCCCCAAGTACAGTCAAAAGTATAAATTATGATATACCCACTTGAATCAGCATCGAACGAAATCGGGACAATTCAATGTTTTATCACAGCCCAAATGCTTCAGAATTTGGCTTTAAAAGTGCAATGCTCGTGACTGTACATAATAACACCCAATTAACCCTCTAAGGATTGGTGACGCACTTCTGTTTTTGTTTTCGGGCTATTATTTGACGATTTATTCAGATAAGGAAGGGTATATGGAAGTCAGAGGGTTGATTGAGATAGTCTTTACCCTATTAGTACCCACAGAGCCTTCTTAAGCTGCATACAATCGTCTAATGATAGCCACAAATATACTGTTAAAACGCATCAGAGCTTCAAGGGGTTAAAGAGAAAAATACCCACAGCTCTGGCTGGGGTTCACGCAGCACAATTGGTTTTTATATCCAGTATGCCAATTTTTAGGAGTTCATTTTAAGGGGAGGTTTCTAGTTTGTTTCCTACTCCTCCAGCAATCTTAAAATGTCACCCCCTTGACCCCCTTTCAAGATAAATTTGTACATTTTTCGGTAGAAAAATGTCCCGGCCAAAGGCCGGTTACTCTTCAATTACAGGCTCGCTATCGCTCGCCAGGATAAAATCGACACCTAAATTGCACGAAAGGTCTTAAAATTGACAGAATGGGGCGGAAATTCTTAAATTCACCAAACTTATGTGGGCAAACGTCTTAAAATCTCAAAAACAATGGGGCTAACCATGAGGGAGAAAGGGGTCAAGAAAAAAATCCCTCAAGTGGAGACCTCCCCTTAACACCCAATCGGAAGGGGAAAATTGGTGATTTTCTCGTCATGGGCGTATTATACCTGACATGGGCGGCTCCAGGTGTGCTCTGACAGGTGTTATCATGGGTCATTAGTGTATGTGTGTGAGAGGTAGGCCAGGTGTATATTACAGGTGCATTGCTGTTGTGCCCGATACGAACACCAATCATGAGTAAACAGAGACTTAATAATGACGGTAGACATTTGGAGTATCTGCCAGTCTTAAGAAATTTCTAAAAACCTTTCATAGACTGGTAACGTGTGTATTATTTGATGTCAGGTGCATTTAGAAGATGTTATGAAGGTTAGGGAGGATGTATGGTAGCAAAACGATGTACCGGTGACGTCTGTTTTATTTGATGTCAGTTGCATTTAGACTATTGGACGATTGTATTCAAATTAAATAGGTCTTCCAGAAATGTACGGGCTTCGAACTATCTGAATTAACACTTTTTACTACGACAGATCCTTTTAAAATTGCTTAAAATCGTCAAAATGTAGCTAAGATTAAAATGGAAACTATTTTAATTGTTTTGTATGATATTCCGTGATGCATATGACTACTATAAACACACAATTAACCCCTTCCGTACCGGCGACGTATTTTGAACTTTAGAGTAACTTTATTTAGACGATTTTGTGCAGTTTAAGAAGGATATGTGGTAGTAAAAAGGGTTAAGGGAGATAATTCAAAGCCTCTTATTTACCTGAGGCTCTTTTTAAACTGAATTCAATTGTCTAACGATAGCCAGAATATAGTTAAAAATATGTCGCCGGTGCAGAAGGGGTTAATACTTGTTTGGTAGCATTTGAGAACCATATTTTCGGCCATTTTTTTCAAACACTTATTTTCAAGTTTCTTAAACAAATTCTACTTTTTCTATCGCAACAATAATTTCAGATTTGATCATGCATACTATTACTTTAATCATTTTATATTTCCTGTCTAATCGAATCGAATCGAATGGGGGATAGAAAAGCGTGGAAATTAGAATTTTAGGTGGAAGTATAGATGGGGAAAATATTGAAACACAGTAGAAGTGAGAGGTTTGCAGGCGATCTGCAATAGTAACTTGGTTTAAATTATATATTACAAACAAAAAATAACAGAGCATACTCAGTTTGTCAAAATTATATATTACAAAAAAACAAAAACAACATACTCAGTTTGTCAAAAATGTTCGCATAGTGATAAAATGCAATTATTTGTGTAAGTAATACATCAGGGATGTAATGATATATGCAATACAAGTACATGGTTGATATATATATATATATATATATATATTCAAATACATAATAGACTCCTGAAAATAGTCAAAGTTAACATATGTGCGACATTTACACATAGGCGGATATTTGGTTTAATTATTATTGAGGATTTTGCTTGTGGATGGTATTATTGAGCTCTGTATTTTTAGACTGTCCCCTAGGTCAACAAAAGCGCCTTCTCAGACTCCCTTCAGACTAAACAAAAATAGATAAATAATGGGGCGAACGTCTTATAATCTCAAAAGCAATGGGGCTAAACATGAGGGAGAAAGGGGTCCAGAAAACGAATGTCTTATAATCTCAAAAGCAATGGGGCTAAACACGAGGGAGAAAGGGGCAAACAAAAAATCTCAAGTGGAATTCTCCCGCTAAAAAGGTCAACGAAAAACCCCTATTTACATTTGCAGCGGGTCATAAACACGCTAATGATCTCGTTCCTGTCAGGTCTGGTATTTTGCTGGTGTTGTCGGTGAATGGAGCAATTAGAGTAAAGGGTTATGAATGAATGGGGATCGGGCGCGTATAGGATATTTCGATCCTCGGAATAGAAATACGATTTTAATTTATGTTTCCGAGGAATTTTGTAAATGTCATGTTTTAACCCATACTGTACCAGTGACGTCATCTTCATTATAGTGTGGCAACTATAAGACGATTATATTCAGATTAGGAAAGACCTCTAGGAATAATAAAGCTTCAAACCATCTCAACCAATCCTTTTAACTACCGTAAATCCTTCCTAAGCTGCCTAATATCGTCTAAATATTGCTAGAATAGAAGTCGTCGCTGGTACTCAAGGGTTAAGAAATATCTAGAATGTGTATGATTGTATAAATGGGGATTGTAATGCAATTGTTTAAGTATACCAGATATATTTGCCTCTAGCCATAATCCCACACCAGTTCATATACAAGCATTGTTACTCACACACCAAAAACATCATTAGCTGGTTGGAGTTTACTGAATATTATTAAGTTTGTATTTTAATTTTGTGAGCTAATGTCATTTAATGGTTAGCATATATATATATATATATATATATATACTGTGTGTGTGTGTGTGTGTTTTATATTTTTTTAGTGTGAAATTTGACTTTCTCAACTGTATTAGTTACGTTCTGTTTGAAAGAAAATTACATTGGAACAAATTGGGCACATTTTTGTATTAGATCTTGAGGATATAAACGGTTTAGGCAATTAGGGGATAGTTAAACTAGCATTAAGATGGTACCGTGTATCCTGACAAAATTAACCCCTTCCTTACCGAGGATGTATTTTGTGTTATGCCAGCTATATTTAGACGATTGTATGCAGTTTAGGAGGAAATCGTGATAGTTAAAATGGATAATCGAGATAGTTTGAAGCCTTTTAAATGCTACACGGCCTCCCTAAGCTGGATAAAATCGTCTAATAATATCCAGATTATAATGACAAGGACAACAGGGTACTAAAGGGGTTAATATTATCATTAATATCGAGTATAATATTATATCTGCTGTATATAATGAAAAGCGTCCGATAATGAGGCAGCAAATAGTGAAAAATAATGTTCAGATATTTTAAAAGACTGCTTGAGATCTGTAGGAACCTGTTGGCTGTGAAAAGACTGCTTGAGATCTTTAGGAATCTGTTGGCTGTGAAAATAGTACAACAACTTGAAAATGTATAAATCACAAACATACGCTCTAAAACGTATTTCACTTCCACAACATCAGCATTAGTATTTGTCCTTAATAAATGTATATATTACTTAGCACGCTTAAGGGAGCCCACCTCTCTTTTGTTTTTTTCTTTCTCTCCCTCTCGCTTTGGCTTGTATCCATTCGGCCCCATTCAGCCTACTGTTTTAAGACGTTTACCCCCATCCAGGTGTCAATATTTTCCTGGCGAGCGCCGTGAAATTCCTATTCTTCAATGTGGAGAATAACATAAGAAGTCCGTCACATAACATTCCTATTCTTCAATGTGGAGAATAACATAAGAAGTCCGTCACATAACATTCCTATTCTTCAATGTGGATGTGGAATAACATAAGAAGTCCGTCACATAACATTCCTATTCTTCAATGTGGAGAATAACATAAGTCCGTCACATAACATTCCTATTCTTCAATGTGGAGAATAACATAAGAAGTCAGTCACATAACATTCCTATTCTTCATTGTGAATGTGGAATAACATAAGAAGTCCGTCACATAACATTCATATGCTTAAAAGTGGAGAATAACATAAGAAGTCCGTCACATAACATTCCTATTATTTAATGTGGAATAACATCAGAAATCCATCACGTAACATTCATATGCTTAAATGTGGAAAAAACAAGTCCGTCACATAACATACAAAGGAGTACAAAGGAAAACAAGCAACAACAGATCTATTGATCCTTTCGAGGCTGCTTGTAGCTAAACTACCTAACCTATATGTGAGAAAAAGATAACGGTAGCTCAATCAAAAGATAACGGTAGCTCAATAAAAAGATAACGGTAGCTCAATCAAAAGATAACGGTAGCTCAATAAAAAGATAACGGTAGCTTAATAAAAAGATAACGGTAGCCCAACAAAAAGATAACGGTAGCTCAACAAAAAGATAACGGTAGCCCAACAAAAAGATAACGGTAGCTCAACAAAAAGATAACGGTAGCTCAACAAAAAGATAACGGTAGCCCAACAAAAAGATAACGGTAGCCCAACAAAAAGATAACGGTAGCTCAACAAAAATATAACGGTAGCTCAACAAAAAGATAACGGTACCTCAACAAAAAGATAACGGTAGCTCAACAAAAAGATAACGGTAGCTCAACAAAAAGTGCTGCTATTCGTTTTTCAACGCAGTTAATCGTGGATTAAGGGGGGTCACCGGCTTTTGTTTTATCTTTCTCTCCTTTTCTCTCTTTCCCTGGCTTGTATCCATTCGGCCCCATTCAGCCAACTTTTTAAAGACGTTTATCCCCGTCCAGGTGTCGATTTCTTCCTGGCGAGCGATAGCGAGCCAGCATTGTATGGAGAAATCCGGCTTCGCCGGAGATATTTTTCTATCGAAAAATGTACAAATTTAGCTTGCTGTCAAAACAAAAATATTGACACCTGGATGGGGGTAAACGTCTTAAAACAGTAGGCTGAATGGGGCCGAATGGATACAAGCCAAAGAGAGAGGGAGAGAAAGAGAAAACAAAAAAGCGAGGTGGGCTCCCTTAGGAGAATGGACACCCTTAACTTATTAATTACCGGTGACGTTTCTTCAGTATGTTCTGGCAATTATCAGAAGATTATATTCAGCTTAGGAAGGGTGTATGCCAATTAAAAGGCTACCGACTATCTCGATGAAGCCTTTTAGCTGCCATTTAACCTTCCCAAGCTTCATAAAATCGTCTAAATGTAGCTGCCATAACAAATGAAACAGACGTCGCCGGTAAAGAAGGGGTTAAAAGCAAC
Source organism: Paralithodes platypus (assembly GCA_032716605.1). Classification (NCBI taxonomy): domain Eukaryota; kingdom Metazoa; phylum Arthropoda; class Malacostraca; order Decapoda; family Lithodidae; genus Paralithodes; species Paralithodes platypus. The sequence continues at coordinate 31,917,860 of CM064532.1, read as the reverse complement.
AACAACAACAACAACAACAACAACAACAACAACAACAACAACAACAACCCAGCGATCGTGGTCAGGTCATCAGCCGGGGTCATTACCAAGGTCATTACCGTATAATTTCCCCGTGGTTCATTCCGACACGCCACCGCCGACGGGAATGATGTGGGAGAGTGGATTTGTTTAGTGGATCGCCCCCTTTAGCGTACGGTGGAAATGAAGCCGGGGAATTTTAATTAGGGTGGATATGGGCGTATTTCTGTTTATTATTATGTTTTTAGTTTCCTCCCTAGATCTCAATAAAGCATTAAAAACATCCCCAAGACCCCATTCAAGATAAATTTGTACATTTTTCGGTAGAAAAATTTCCCGGCCGAAGGCCGGTATCTCTTAAATTACAGGCTCGCTATTGCTCACCAGGAAAAAAATCGACACCTAAATGGCATGAAATGTCTTGATATTGATAAAGAAATGGGACAGAAGATCTTAAAATGGACAAACTAATGGGCCGAACGTCTTGAAATCACCATACTTATGTGGCTAAACATGAGGAAGAAGGGGGACCATAAAAACGACCCATCCCCCCCCCCCCCGAATTTTAGTTGTATGGCCTTTCGAGTGGAGCTATTGCGTGTGGGTTTTTTTATTTTATTTTTATTATTATTTTTATTTTTTTGAAGTGGTGGGCTTTAACTTTTTATTGTATCACCTCTTGACATTAAGGGAGCCCACCTCGCTTTTTATTCTCTTTCTCTCCCTCTCTCTTTGGCTTGATATCCATTCGGCCCCATTCATCCTACTGTTTTAAGACGTTTACCCCCATCCAGGTGTCAATATTTTCCTGGCAAGCGGTAGCGAGGCAGCATATCTATTTTGTTGTGACAGCAAGCTAAATTTGTACATTTTTCGAAAGAAAAATTTCTCCGGCGAAGCCGGATTTCTCCATACAATGCTGGCTCGCTATCGCTCGCTAGGAAGAAATCGACACCTGGATGGGGGAGTGGATTTTTTTAGTGGATCACCCCCTTTAGCTGTCGGTGGAAATGAGGTCGTGTGGAATTGTCGTTGTATGGCCCTATGATATTTACAGTTATTTATGAAGTGGTGGGCTTCAACTCTTGTATCACCTCTTTACATTAAGTGGAGTTTGTGGTGGTGGATTTGTTTAGTGGATCGCCCCTTTATATTTGTTATATTTGTTTTAGACGATCTTATACAGCTCAGTAAGGATCTATGGTAGTTAAAAGAGTTGGCCGAGATAGTATGAAGCCTTCTCAATTGCTAGAAGTCCTTCTTAAGCTAAATAAAATCGTCTAATAGTTGCCAGAATATGATGAAGAGGACGTCCCTGGTACTCGAGGGGTTAATTAGAATGTTATGAAAAATACGTCATCGTGCTGAAGGGGTTAAGGGAATTTGACAGCGATTAACTGTATAATGATATATGATTGATAATACACGTTATTATGATTGATAATACACGTTATTATGATTGATAATACACGTTATTATGATTGATAATACACGTTATTATGATTGATAATACACGTTATTATGATTGATAATACACGTTATTATGATTGATAATACACGTTATTATGATTGATAATACACGTTATTATGATTGATAATACACGTTATTATGATTGATAATACACGTTATTATGATTGATAATACACGTTATTATTGATAATACACGTTATTATGATTGATAATACACGTTATTATGATTGATAATACACGTTATTATGATTGATAATACACGTTATTATGATTGATAATACACGTTATTATGATTGATAATACACGTTATTATGATTGATAATACACGTTATTATGATTGATAATACACGTTATTATGATTGATAATACACGTTATTATGATTGATAATACACGTTATTATGATTGATAATACACGTTATTATGATTGATAATACACGTTATTATGATTGATAATACACGTTATTATGATTGATAATACACGTTATTATGATTGATAATACACGTTATTATGATTGATAATACACGTTATTATGATTGATAATACACGTTATTATGATTGATAATACACGTTATTATGATTGATAATACACGTTATTATGATTGATAATACACGTTATTATGATTGATAATACACGTTATTATGATTGATAATACACGTTATTATGATTGATAATACACGTTATTATGATTGATAATACACGTTATTATGATTGATAATACACGTTATTATGATTGATAATACACGTTATTATGATTGATAATACACGTTATTATGCCGTTCATATCGATAAGGAAAACATTGAGTTATTTTGGCTGGGTTTATATACAGTATATACATATAACAATTTTGCAAATATTTGAGCAAATTTGACCAGCTAAATTAATCAATTACATTGTGAACAGCCAGTAAATAGAGGCATGAGGAGACTCCACAGTGAACTTTTGTGGTCCTTGTTTTAACTTTGTTTTTATTATGCCACTGTTATCGCCTACTTCAATATACAGGTATATATATATATATATATATATATATATATATGTATATATATATATATATATATATATATATATATATATATATATATATATATATACTCACAATCATAATTATTTATAACATGTAATTGTTATCAAGATAAATACAGTATTTATAAAATACAAAGAAATATATATAAATCAATAAAGACTGGGGTTAATAGTAAATCAATCATGTGTCTGTGTTAAGGGGAGGTTTTTAGTTTGGTCTCTAGGTATCCATCAAGCTTAAGATTACACCCCCTTGAGCCCCTTTCAAGATAAATTTGTACATTTTTCGGTAGAAAAATGTCCCGGCTGAAGGCCGGTTCCTCTTAAATTACAGGCTCGCTATCGCTCGCCAGGATAAAATCGACACCTAAATGGCACGAAAGGTCTTAAAATTGACAGAAATGGGTCGAAAGTTCTTAAAATCGTCAAAATAATGGGGCGAACGTCTTAACAATAGAAAAACAATGGGGCTAAACATGAGGGAGAAAGGCGTCAAGAAAAAAATCCCTCAAGTGGAATCCTCCCCTTAACTTTCTGTTCAATAAATAGTGTATATAGTTTTGCAGTTGATTTATGGAAGATTATATTGAGATAAGTTGGTTTATAGAGAATTACCTCCATAGTTAAAAATCGGCGAAGTCCACGAATATGTATGAGTGGGCTGGAAACTATGGTATCCGAGTGTACGGTCGCGCTAACAAGTCATGTCTCGGTACCATGTATGTTTTGATCAATAATTGGTATATCAGCAATATCTAAGCTTCATTTCTTCATATCGAGTGAAATATATACACATGTTCCCACACTTACCCACCCTATTCAACATCTGACAGACATTAATACAGCCCGGAGCAAGCCAAACGTAATGACAGCTGGGACTTGACTTATTTGCGCGACCGTACATTATCTTGTCAGTTAACACCTTTCAAGATCCAATACGCATTTTTTTCCGTTTTCCGGCTATTATTAAACGATGTTATTCAGATTAGGAAGGGTATATGGAAGTCTATCTATCTATCTATCTATATGCTCAGGCCCAATCCCCATTTTTCTATTTTTATTTTTATTGGAAGTGAGAGGGTTAATTGAGAGAGTCTTTACCCTTATAATTCCCACAGCTCCTTCTTAAACTGCATAAAAGTAATGATAGCCAGAATAAATTGTCAACATGCGTCACAGTCTTCAAAGGGTTAATATATGTTAATTATCCGTGTATCATTAACAGTTATTTACACTAAGATCGCCTTTTAAATAGATTAAATATATATCATTTTGCCAAATTAATGTTTGCTGTAAAATTATTATCTTATAATTCCAGTTAGCGTTACGTCGCATCGTCGGTTAAGGCATTGTATGGAGAAATCCGGCTTCGCAGGATAATTTTTGTATCTAAAAATGTACAAATTTAGCTTGCTGTCAAAACAAAAATATATATATGCTGGTTCGCTACCGCTCGCCAGGAAAATATTGACACCTGGATGGGGGTAAACGTCTTAAAACAGTAGGCTGAATGGGGCCGAATGGATACAAACCAAAGAGAGAGGGAGAGAAAGAGAAAACAAAAGCGAGGTGGACTCCCTTAAAGTAACACATCGATACAAGAATCAGTTAGTGATATTATGATTATGCTATTTCCATAATATTAAGACTGACACATCATTTAGTTAGTGTAGTGTTTAAGTCGTCATTTATTCTATCGCTATTTCTTAAGGGGAGGTTTTTAGTTTGTTCCTTATACTTCCATCAATCTTAAAATTACACCCCCTAGACCCCCTTTCAAGATAAATGTGTAAATTTTTCGGTAGAAAAATGTCGCGGCCGAAGGCCGATTCCTCTTAAATTACAGGCTCGCTATCGCTCGCCAGGAAAAAAATAAACACCTAAATGGCACGAAAGGTCTTAAAATTGACAGAAATGGGTCGAAAGGTCTTAAAATACTTCAACTAATGTGGCGAACGTCTTAACATTTCAAAAGCAATGGGGCTAAACATGAGGGTGAAAGGGGTCCAGAAAAAAGTCCCTCAAGTGGATAATTATCTCCCCTTAATTAAATAAATACGGCACCCATACATAAATATACTCACATTAGAATGCCCATCATCTTAGCATATCCATTTAACACTCACTATTAAGGGGAGATCTCCACTTGAGGGATTTTTTTCTTTACCCCTTTCTCCCTCATGTTTAGCCCCATTGCGTTTGAGATTTTAAAACGTTCGCCCCATTAGTTTGGCGATTTTAAAAACTTTCGCCCCATTTATGTCACTTTTAAGACCTTGCGTGCCATTTAGGTGTCGATTTTTTCCTGGCGAGCGATAGCGAGCCTGTAATTTAAGAGGAATCGGCCTTCGGCCGGGATATTTTTCTACCGAAAAATGTACAAATTTATCTTGAAATGGGGTCAAGGGGGTGTAATTTCAAGCTTGATGGAAGTCTAGGAAACACACTAAAAACCTCCCCTTAAGATAACAAAAATATATTCGTCATTATGGTCCTGATTCGATGATCTCCATGTTGTGTATATTATTTAAGTATAATTCAATAGATAAATACAAATACACAAGGGACTGGAGTTTTCGCAGAGGGGCTCCAGTCCTGACGTTATTCTTGACTTGCAGTGTGCTGGCTTAATAATCCAATAGGGTTGATAGCCTCTGTCGAAGTCCTATTTTAACTAATTACAAATATAGAGATGTATTAGTGAATGCTTCATAATGGTGTCTCCTTCAGTATATTGATAGAGAGCACTTAAGGGGAGATTTCCACCTGGAGGATTTTTTTCTGAACCTCTTTCTCCCTCATGTTTAGCCCCATTGCTTGTGATATTTAAAGACGCTTGCCCCATTAGTTTGGCGATTTTAAGAACCCTCGCCCCATTTCTGTCAATTTTACGACCATTCGTGCCATTTAGGTGTCAATTTTTTCCTGGCGAGCGATAGCGAGCCTGTAATTTAAGGGGAGCCGGCCTTCGGCCGGGACATTTTTCTACCGAAAAATGTACAAATTTATCTTGAAAGGGGGTCAAGGGGGAGTAATTTTAAGCTTGATGGAAGTCTAGGGAATCAACTAAACACCTCCCCTTAATTTATTGTATCTATCCTCATGTATGGTATGACAATTTTATGATCATGTTTTAAATATATGTAATCCGTATTGGTGCGTGTTTGACCTACAGATAATATCACCTTTAAATCAAGTAATGCCACTTGAGAAAAACCTCACACAACCCACCCGGGATTCGAACCCTGGACCTTGCGATCAATAATCATATGTTTAATGAGTAGTAAATTTGTTATTCTAGGCAATTAAGGATAATCAATAACAGTTAGAGCTTCCTAAATATATATGTATAAGGAGTTAGGTATTATTTAACATATATATATATATATTTAAGATACCGGTACCGTAGATAAAGGTACATAAAACTCGAAATCATCATTATATTTTCTTCAATTGCATTCACTATAAATATCAAACAAACCAATCAACATTAACCCTTTCACACATTTATGACGCAGAGGTTGCCAGATTAGCAATAAGAAATAGAGTTCTCTCACTCTTATAATTACCTCTCCAACATTAGTTTTCTGCCCACAGCTAACTCAAAGACAACTGCAGAGGTTGAAGTAACTAAACTAAAGGTTTCTAAATACCCCTGATGGTAACAAAGGCTTTAAAGTATCCCCAATAGGCTCAAAATCGCGTCATATGTCGGAGAGGTTAAAGTCCTCACAGTATCAGCTCCCTTTAACCCCTTCTGTACCGGCGACGTCTTTTTAATTTTATTCTAGCTATATTTAGACGATTATAATGGCAGTTTAGGAAGGATCTGTGGTAGTGAAAAAGGTTTAATTGAGTTCGAAGCCTGTTGATTGCTTGGGGCCCTTTTTGAACTGCATACAAGCATCCAATATTAGTCAAAATAAAGTTAAAAAGACGTCGCGGTACAGAAGGGGTTAATACAATATATATATATATATATAATACCAATATAAATTAATATGTGAATTGATCAAAATATTGTGTCTAGCAATAAACAAATAGACAGAACTCTCAAATCATCAGTTAAGGGGAGATTTCTACTTGAGTTTTTTTTTTTTCTTGACGCCTTTCTTCCTCCTCATGTTTAGCCCCATTGCTTTTCTAATTTTAAGACGTCGGCCCCGTTATTTTGACGATTTTAAGAACTTTCGACCCATTTCTGTCAATTTTAAGACCTTTCGTGCCATTTAGGTGTCGTTTTTATCCTGGCGAGCGATAGCGAGCCTGTAATATAAGAGGAACCGGCTTTCAGCCGGGACATTTTTCTACCGAAAAATGTACAAATTTATCTTGAAAGAGGGTCAAGGGGGTGAAATTTTAAGATTGCTGGAAGAGTAGAAAACAAACTAAAAACCTCCCCTTAAGTCATTATATATATAATGCCGGGTAACAATTTACGTCCAATTATTTAATATATAGAGTAATTTATGTAGATACATTGAAATTATACTTAAAGTAAAACAACGATTTTACGTTCATTTTATAAATATATACAGTAATTTAGGTAAATTGATATGAGACTCAAATAATAATAACGATATTAACCCCTTGAAGCTCTGACGCGTTTTAGCAGTATATTTTGGCTATCATTAGACGATGTTATGCCGCTTGGGAAAGGATCTGTGGGTATTAAAAGGGTAAAGACTCTCAAGCAACCCTCTGACTTCCATATACCCTTCCTAATCTGAATAAAATCTTCTAATAATTGCCAGACAACAAAACACAAATGCGTATTGGAGCTTGAAAGGGTTAAGTTCATGTTCTAAATAAGTAACACCCCGTTCTTAACATTAATCATCCATGACAAACCCCAATGTACTTGAATAAACTAATGAAAACATATATGGTCTTCCCGGGATTCGAACTATAGTTATGTATAGATAACTACAAAGCGGAACTCAGTCATCCAATCATTATCGGCGATTTTCATTGACTATAAAGATCAATTAAAACGCACCAATTAGCCCCAACGACCTCATTAGCCCTTACAATACCGGTGGTGTCATTTAAGGGAGCCCACCTCGCTTTTTTTTTCCAGTTGCTCTCACTCTCTCTTTGGCTTGTATCCATTCGGCCCCATTCAGCCTACTGTTTTAAGACGTTTACCCCCATCCAGGTGTCTATATTTTCCTGGCGAGCGGTAGCGAGCCAGCATATATATATTTTTGTTTTGATAAATTTGTACATTTTTCGATAGAAAAATGTCTCCGGCGAAGCCGGTTTTCTCCATACAATGCTGGCTCGCTATCGCTCGCCAGAAAGAAATTGTCACCTGGATGGGGATAAACGTCTTAAAACAGTTGGCTAAATGGGGCCGAATGGATACAAGCCAGATAAAGAGAGAAAAGGAGAGAAAGATGAACAAGCCGGTGACCCCCCTTAACCCCTTCTCTACCGGTGATTATTATTTTCAATATATGCTGGCAAATATTAGACTGTTTTATTCAGCTGACCAAGGACCTCTACCCATTTAAAGGCTACGGACGATCTCAATTAACCCTTTTAGCTACCATATACAATTATACATCCTTCCTAAGCTTCATAAAATATTATACATCCTAAGCTTCATAAAATTATACATCCTTCCTAAGCTTCATGAAATCGTCCGAATGTAGATGAAATATTATACAAAAAATATAGACATCGCCGGCACAGAAGGGGTTAAGTTTATTTAGGCTACATTTAGACGAGTTAACCCTTTGAGTACCAGCGACGTGGGTCATATTTTATGCTAGCTATATGTAGACGATATTATGCAGCTTAGGAAGGATCTGTGGTAGTTATTAGGGTTGGTTGAGCTAGTTCGAAGGATCTGTGGTAGTTAATAGGGTTGGTTGAGCTAGTTCGAAGGATCTGTGGTAGTTAATAGGGTTGGTTGAGCTAGTTCGAAGGATCTGTGGTAGTTAATAGGGTTGGTTGAGCTAGTTCGAAGGATCTGTGGTAGTTAATAGGGTTGGTTGAGCTAGTTCGAAGGATCTGTAGTAGTTAATAGGGTTGGTTGAGCTAGTTCGAAAGATCTGTGGTAGTTAATAGGGTTGGTTGAGCTAGTTCGAAGGATCTGTGGTAGTTAATAGGGTTGGTTGAGCTCGTTCGAAGGATATGTGGTAGTTAATAGGGTTGGTTGAGCTAGTTCGAAGGATCTGTGGTAGTTAATAGGGTTGGTTGAGCTCGTTCGAAGGATCTGGGGTAGTTAATAGGGTTGGTTGAGCTAGTTCGAAGGATCTGTAGTAGTTAATAGGGTTGGTTGAGATAGTTCGAAGGATCTGTGGTAGTTAATAGGGTTGGTTGAGCTAGTTCGAAGGATCTGTGGTAGTTAATAGGGTTGGTTGAGCTAGTTCGAAGGATCTGTGGTAGTTAATAGGGTTGGTTGAGCTCGTTCGAAGGATCTGTGGTAGTTAATAGGGTTGGTTGAGCTAGTTCGAAGGATCTGTGGTATAGTTAATAGGGTTGGTTGAGCTCGTTCGAAGGATCTGTGGTAGTTAATAGGGTTGGTTGAGATAGTTCGAAGGATCTGTGGTATAGTTAATAGGGTTGGTTGAGCTAGTTTGAGGGATCTGTGGTATAGTTAATAGGGTTGGTTGAGCTCGTTCGAAGGATCTGTGGTAGTTAATAGGGTTGGTTGAGCTCGTTCGAAGGATCTGTGGTAGTTAATAGGGTTGGTTGAGCTCGTTCCAAGGATCTGTGGTAGTTAATAGGTTGAGCTAGTTCGAAGGATCTGTGGTAGTTAATAGGGTTGGTTGAGCTAGTTCGAAGGATCTGTGGTAGTTAATAGGGTTGGTTGAGCTAGTTCGAAGGATCTGTGGTAGTTAATAGGGTTGGTTGAGATAGTTCGAAGGATCTGTAGTAGTTAATAGGGTTGGTTGAGCTAGTTCGAAGGATCTGTGGTAGTTAATAGGGTTGGTTGAGCTAGTTCCAAGGATCTGTGGTAGTTAATAGGGTTGGTTGAGATAGTTCGAAGGATCTGGGGTAGTTAATAGGGTTGGTTGAGCTAGTTCGAAGGATCTGTGGTATAGTTAATAGGGTTGGTTGAGCTAGTTCCAAGGATCTGTGGTAGTTAATAGGGTTGGTTGAGCTAGTTCGAAGGATATGTGGTAGTTAATAGGGTTGGTTGAGCTAGTTCGAAGGATCTGTGGTAGTTAATAGGGTTGGTTGAGCTCGTTCGAAGGATCTGTGGTAGTTAATAGGGTTGGTTGAGCTAGTTCCAAGGATCTGTGGTAGTTAATAGGGTTGGTTGAGCTAGTTCGAAGGATATGTGGTAGTTAATAGGGTTGGTTGAGCTAGTTCGAAGGATCTGTGGTAGTTAATAGGGTTGGTTGAGCTCGTTCGAAGGATCTGTGGTAGTTAATAGGGTTGGTTGAGCTAGTTCGAAGGATCTGGGGTAGTTAATAAGGTTGGTTGAGATAGTTCGAAGGATCTGTAGTAGTTAATAGGGTTGGTTGAGCTCGTTCGAAGGATCTGTGGTAGTTAATAGGGTTGGTTGAGCTAGTTCGAAGCCTTATTACTGCTAGAGGTCCTTCCTAAGCTTGACACAATCGTTTAATAGTTGGCTAGAATATAATTAAAAGAGGACGTCACCGGTACTAAGGGGAGATTTCCACTTACGGGATTTTTTCTTCTTGACTCCTTTCTCCCACATGTTTAGCCCCATTGATTTTCTAATTTTAAGACGTTTGCCCCATTATTTTGACAATTTTAAGAACTTTCGACCTATTTCTGTAAATTTTTAGACCTTTCGTGCCATTTAGGTGTCGATTTTATCCTGGCGAGCAATAGCGAGCCTGTAATTTAAGAGGAACCGGCTTTCAGCCGGGACATTTTTCTACCGAAAAATGTACAAATTTATCTTGAAAGGGGCTCAAGGAGGTGTAATCTTAAGCTTGGTGGATATCTAGAGACCAAACTAAAAACCTCCCCTTAATGAAGCTTGGGAAGGATGTGTGATAGCTAAAAGGGTAACTTGAGATGATCTGTAGTGTTTTCATCGGTAGACGTCCCTTCCGAAGCTAAATAAAATCCTCTAAGAGTTGGCAGAATCTAATGTAATATATGTGGCCGGTACAGAAGGGGTTAAAGGGGAGATTTCCACTTGAAGGATTTTTTTTTCTCTCTGGACCCCTTTCTCCCTCATGTTTAGCCCCGTTGCTTTCGAGATTTTAAGACGTTCGTCCCATTAGTTTGGCGATTTTAAGATCTTTCACCCCATTTATGTCAATTTTAAGACCTTTCGTGCCATATAAGTGATAATTTTTCTCCTGGCGAGCGTTAGCGAGGCTGTTTTTTAAGAGGAATTGGCCTTCGACATTTTCTACCGAAAAAATGTGCAAAATTATCTTGATAGGGGGTCTACGGGGGTAATTTTAAGCTTGATGGAAGTCTAGGGAACAAACTAAAAATCTCCCCTTAAAGCAGCTCCCTTATACTGTATATATATATATATATATATATATATATATATATATATATATATATATATATATATATATATATATACACCAATATATAGGCCTACTGCCTTTATGGTATACTGGGTAGTGTGTTTAAAATCTGTATGTGGTGACCCGGGTTCGAGTCCCGGTGGATCACATGCTGGCTTTCATTAATTTCATCGGGAGGTGTTTGGTGTTCGAGTGAAATTAATAAAAAACAATATATTAGTTCCGTTCCGTCCGTGTACCCGTCAATGGACCGTCGATCGCCGCGCCACTACCACCGCTACTACTACCGCGATAATTACTACGATCGAGGCTTCGGGATGGGGTTAAAAAAGAGTGAATGAGAGAGAGAGAGAGAGAGAGAGCAAGCTATTGGCCTAATTAACACGAGGGCTATTGTTAGGTGGTGATATGGGGGTTGTATTGGGAATGACTATAGCTATGACTATTACAATTGCTATTGCTATTACTATTGCTATTACTATTGCTATTACTATTGCTATTACTATTGCTATTACTATTGCTATTACTATTACTATTGCTATTACTATTGCTATTACTATTACTATTGCTATTACTATTGCTATTACTATTGCTATTACTATTACTATTGCTATTACTATTGCTATTACTATTGCTATTGATATTACTATTACTATTGCTATTACTATTACTATTACTATAGCTATGACTTACTATTACTATTGCTATTACTATTGCTATTACTATTGCTATTACTATTACTATTGCTATTACTATTGCTATTACTATTACTATTACTATTGCTATTACTATTACTATTACTATTGCTATTACTATTACTTACTATTGCTATTACTATTACTATTGCTATTATTACTATTGCTATTACTATTACTATTGCTATTACTATTACTATTGCTATTACTATTACTATTGCTATTACTATTGCTATTGCTATTACTATTGCTATTACTATTACTATTGCTATTACTATTGCTATTACTATTGCTATTACTATTGCTATTACTATTACTATTACTATTGCTATTACTATTGCTATTACTATTACTATTACTATTACTATTACTATTGCTATTGCTATTGCTATTACTATTACTATTGCTATTGCTATTGCTATTACTATTGCTATTACTATTACTATTGCTATTACTATTACTTACTATTGCTATTACTATTACTATTACTATTGCTATTACTATTGCTATTACTATTGCTATTGCTATTGCTATTACTATTACTATTACTATTGCTATTACTATTGCTATTACTATTACTATTGCTATTACTATTACTATTACTATTGCTATTACTATTACTATTGCTATTACTATTACTATTGCTATTACTATTACTATTGCTATTGCTATTACTATTGCTATTGCTATTACTATTGCTATTGCTATTGCTATTACTATTGCTATTACTATTGCTATTGCTATTGCTATTACTATTGCTATTAATTTACTATTGCTATTGATATTACTATTGCTATTACTATTGCTATTACTATCGCTATTACTATTACTATTACTATTGTTAGGTGGTGATACAGGGGTTATATTGGGAATGACCATAGCTATTACAAATGCTATTGCTATTACTATTGGTATTACTATTACTATTGTTAAGTGGTGATACAAGGGTCATATTTGGTATGACTATAGCTATTACTATTACTATTACTATTGCTATATTACTATTACTATTACTATATTACTATTACTATTACTATTTCCTTCCCATCAGTCATAATATTAACTGCAGGCTAGGAACATGAAGAGGGTAGTATTATTTGTGTTGGTCTATTTACTAGTTTTCCTGCTAGACTTCCATAAAGCTTAAACTAACACCCCCAAGATCCCCCTTCGAGATAAATTTATAAATTTTTCGGTAAACACATTTCGGGCCAATGACCGGTTCCTCCTAAATTACAGGCTAGATTACGGAAATGTCAGAAATGGGGTGAAAGTTCTTAAAATCGCCAAACTAATGGGGCGAACATCTTAAAATTTCATAACTAAACATGAGGGGAGAAAGGGGTCCAGAAAAAAACTCAAATACCTCCCCTTAAAAGCTATAACAAAACTTATAATCTTCCCTTGCATGAGTTCCGACGCATATTACGCATATTACGCTAATAATACTACGCCGGAAGAGAAGCTGTATTTATGTATTATTGTTATTGGCGCCGATGGTGCTTGTTTAAGGGGAGGCAGACCGTTTTTCTGGACTACTTTCTCCCTCATGTTTAGCCCCATTAGTTTTCAGATGTTAAGATATTTGCCCCATTAGTTGGTAGATTTTAAGACCTTTTGCCCCATTTCTTCATCAATATTTAGCATTTTTGTGCAGTTTAGGTGTCGATTTTTTTCCCTGGCGAACGATAGTGAGCCTGTAATGTTGGAAGAACCGGCCTTCGGCCAGGAAATTTTTCTACCAAAAAATGTACAAATTAATCTAGAAGGGGGATCTAATGGATGTTTTTTTTAATTTGATGGAGGTCTAGGGAGGAAACTAGAACAATAATGAATACATGCAATTTGTTTGAATTTGATGGAGGTCTAGGGAGGAAACTAGAAAAATCATTAATACATGCAAAAATCGCCCAAAAAGTGAACCCATCCCCCCTTAACCCCTTCAACACGATGACATCAGTTTGTATCGTATTCTGGTTACCATTAAACGATTTTCTATGGCTTATAATGTATCTCTAGTATACTCAAATGGTTAAATACGATATCAATATACCCTCTGAAAAATATAGGTCCTTCTTGATGCAGAACGGTATAAATTTAAGTTAATGGTTGAATAATTTATAATAATTTTGTATAACTTTTATAGTATTGAAGTAACGTGCAAATTATTTTTGTTATTTAAAGAAGTTGCTCTGTAATTTAAAGGGGGGTCACCGGCTTTTTTATTAATCTTTCTCTCCTTTTCTTTCTTTCCCTGGCTTGTATCCATTTGGCCCCATTCAGCCAACTGTTTCAAGACGTTTATCCCCATCCAGGTGTCGATTTCTTCCTGGCGAGCGATAGCGAGCCAGCATTGTATGGAGAAATCCGGCTTCGCCGGAGACATTTTTCTATCGAAAAATTTACAAATTTAGCTTGCTGTCGAAACAAAAATATATATATGCTGGCTCGCTACCGCTCGCCAGGAAAATATTGACACCTGGATGGGGGTAAACGTCTTACAACAGTAGGCTGAATGGGGCCGAATAGATACAAGCCAAAGAGAGAGGGAGAGAAAGAAAAAAAAAACAACGAGACTGGCTCCCTAAACTAAAAAAAATACATATTTATTGCGATCAATCGAGTTTTTAATAAACACTTGATTGTCATATTCCAAAAAGGTCCAACTTACAGTCAAACATGATATTTTAAACACGAATCCTAAACTAAAGTATTGATACCTAATATTAATAATGTGTATAGTATATATATATATCGATGAATAATTTTAATATCAACATTTCATTAACAAAAATTCACCTTAGGACCACATTTTTTTTTTTTTTTTTTTTTTTTTTTTCTATATTCCAACTTACTTCCTCTCGGGCATAGGCTGAGAGCCTTAACATTCACCGCTCTACAATGAACAGTGAATTATAATGTGTATAGTATAAATATCAATGAATAATGTTAATATGCAAATTTCATTAACACAAATTCACTTTAGGATCACCTATATAATAACCAAAAAACATAGCAATAGAAAACAGAACATACTGTACTGGCAGACTAATTTGTATTTATCGAAAGTCTACGAAAAACACATATTATCGAGTAATAGCTGTATCGCAATATAAAGCCCCTACCATTCATCCTACTACCTCTCTTATGTGCTCCAAACTAAACCCACCTACCCCCACCAAACCCCCTACTAAACCCCTCTCCACCCCACCCACCCACCCTCCGGGAAAAAACCCCAAAAAAACAATAAAAAGTTGAAGTCTCCCTAGCACGAAATTGGCAAAAATAAATACAAAAATAAAGTGGAAGTCGCCCCACCGCGAAATTGGCCTCATTTAAGTGGCTAAGCGATGTTGCAGTTATGATAATCCTCTTTAATTGGCGTGTGAGGCGAGGCATGGATTAATTATGAAAAATACTCCCAACACTATACCGCTGTTTGGGCCTGGGATTTTATACGCGGAGGGAGGAGGGAGTGTGTGTGTGTGTGTGCGCGCGCGCTCGCGTGCGCGCAGTATTTAGGTATGTGTGTGTGTGTGTGTGTACAATATTAAGTCTTAAGTGTGTGTATTTAGATGTGTGTGTGCGTAATTGTGTGCGTGTGGGCGTTTAAAGGTCCCCTTGCCGTTATTAAATTAATTTGTATTACAATTATAGTCCATTACCATAATCACTTACTTAAGGGGAGGTGTTTAGTTTGTTTTCTACTCCTCCAGCAATCTTAAAATTTCACCCCCTTGACCCTCTTTCAAGATAAATTTGTACATTTTTCGGTAGAAACATTTCCCGGCTGAAAGCCGGTTCCTCTTATATTACAGGCTCGCTATCGCTCGCCAGGATAAAATCGACACCTAAATGGCACGAAATGTCTTAAAATTGACAGAAATATATATATATATATTAGTAAAGACAGATATATGTTATCCTCCTCTCTCTCTCTCTCTCTCTCTCTCTCTCTCGCTCTCTCGCTCTCTCGCTCTCTCTCTCTCTCGCTCTCTCGCTCTCTCTCTCTCTCTCTCTCTCTCGCTCTCATTTTCCCTCCCCTCTGAACACCTTGGGGCATTATTTTGCTTAATCCTCATCTAGCGAATGAATGTTCTTTTTAATTAGGTTAAATACGCCCGCATTACTACAACTGAGTCGAGGTCAGGGGGGAGAGAGAGAGAGAGAGAGGGAGGTGGGGGTGGGGGTGGGGGGGGGGAAGGAAAAATGTACTGTGTTTGCGTGTGGAAGAGGGAATGGAGAGAAGGGAGCAGCATTTTTTGGGTGAAATGCTGACCTAGAGAGAGAGAGAGAGAGAGAGAGCGAGAATCGCATTTTCAAGGAATAATATTTAGTTAATTTAAAGGAAGAACAACAAGTAGAGAGAGAGAGAGAGAGAGAAGAAAGCTGTTGGCCGCTGTCTGTCGTCCATGTCTACCTGTCTGTCTGTCTGTTCTTCTGTCTGGCTGTCTTGCTTACATACATAGGACAACAAGCAACAAAGGAAATCAAGCAACAATAGAACGGGCAGCTGTCTGTCTTCAGTTGGCTGCTTTTCTTGGTTTGTTCCTTGGCCATATTGTGTATATATATATATATACTGTATAATTATATATAGTGCATTTATGTATCTATCTCTCTGTCTACTTACTTTTCTACTCATCTATCCAACTGTCCCAAAATCTACTAATATATACATATATTTCAATATATATTTGTCTATCCACATATCCCCAAATCTACCCATCTATATATCTATCTAAAAATCTACTCCTCTTTCCATTTATCTCAAAAAATACTCATCTATCCGGCTATCTTAAAATCTACTTATCTATGCATCTATCTCAAAATCTACATATCTTTCCATCTATCTTAAATTCTATATATCTGTCCATCTATCTCAAATCTACTTATCTTTCCATCTATCTCAAAATCTACGTATCTATCCATCTATCTCAAAATCTACTTATCTTTCCATCTATCTCAAAATCTACATATCTTTCCATCTATCTCAAAATGTACATTTCTATCATCTATCTTAAATTCTACATATCTGTCCAGCTATCTCAAAATCTACTTATCTATCTCAATATCTAATTATCTATCCATCTATCTCAAAATATTCTTATCTCTCCATTCATGTGGGTAACTATACATCTAAATGGGTTTTGAGGAAATAATTTAGCTTAGGGAACTGACTATTATATAATTTACATATACCGGTATATATAATTACATATTATATATGATATGATTTACATACTGTATGTAAGTGGTGTTTCGTATTGTCCATTTATGTATCATGTATCATATAATATAATTAATGTGTAAATGTTAAATATAATTATTCTTTATTATGCTTCTACCTAAATTTGATTGGTTATTATATATTTGCAATAATACACACTGGGGTTTTCAACAGTTATAGTTTGTTCCATGTGGAGGAATATTTGTTTGAGTTCTGAGTATCATCTGGAGATTATGAAGTTTGCTATGAATGTTTGTGTCTGTCAGTATAGGAGTTGGAAATAGGTAACCCATAGTCAAATGTGATAAGTATAAAATTATGAAAAATAGACAATGTATATATATATATATATTATATACTCTCTCTCTCTCTCTCTCTCTCTCTCTCTCTCTCTCTCTCTCTCTCTCTCTCTCTCTCTCTCTCTCTCTCTCTCTCTCTCTCTCTCTCTCTCTCTCTCATATATAGCTCAATGATTCAGATTGCAGTTGGGTTTTTTATTTAGCCTATGTTCTCTCTGTAAGCTTGTGTTCAACGTGTTCTTCAAGTGTTTGTTCCCTAGAACTCTATCAAACTTTAAAAAAAACATCTATTAGATCCCCCTGCTAGATTAATTTGTAAATTTTTCGGTAGAAATATTTCCCGGCCACAACGGTTCTTCCAAAATTACAGGTTCACTATCGTTCACCAGGAAAAAGATCGACACCTAAATAGCACGAAAGGTCTTAATAGTGACAAAGAAATATGGCGAAAGGTCTTAAAATCGACAAGCTAAGGGTGTCAAACAATCAGTAGTTGGTATCAGCACTATCTAAGCATTAATGCATCGTTTCCAGTGAGATACACAAACATGTTCCCATCTTTACACACCCTATTCAACATCTGACAGACATTAATACAGCACACAGCGAGCGAGACGTAATGACCGCGGAGACACGACTTATTTGGCCGACTGTACAATGGAGAAAGAGAGTTGTGAAATAAGGCAAATGGACAGTTCCCAGGTGATATTTAAGGGGAGGTTTTTAGTTTGTTTCCTACTCCTCCAGCAATCTTAAAATGTCACCCCCTTGACCCCTTTTCAAGATAAATTTGTACATTTTTCGGTAGAAAAATTTCCCGGCCAAAGGCCGGTTACTCTTAAATTACAGGCTCGCTGTCGCTCGCCAGGATAAAATAGACGCCTAAATGGCACGAAAGGTCTTAAATTTGACAGAATGGGGCGGAAATGCCTAAAATCACCAAACTAAAGGGGCAAACGTCTTAAAATCTCAAAAGCAATGGGGCTAGACATGAGGGAGAAAGGGGTCAAGAAAAAATCCCTCAAGTGGAAATCTCCCCTTAATCCGGTGACGTCCTTTTCATTATATTGTGGCAACTATCAGACGATTTTTATTCTGATTAGGAAGAACGTCTGGCAATAATAAGGCTGTTTTGATAGCGTAATGCATAGTGCGCCGGATTTCGATGTGAGTATCCTGGGTTCGAGTCCTCGGAGTGCCACATGTATTTGTTGATTTCATTAATTGAGTTTAGATGTGAAGTTGGTTGGTGTATAACATCATAATAATTCTAACTATCTCAACCACCCCTCTTAACTACGGTACTGCAGAGCCTTCCTAAGCTGCATAATATCGTCTAAATATGGCTAGACTAAAAGACAACATACGTCGCTGGTACAGTGGCGCTAATAAGTCATGTCCCAGCTGTCATTACGTTTGGCTTGCTCTGTGCTGTATTAATGTCTGTCAGATGTTGAATAGGGTGGGTAAGTGTAGGAAAATGTGTATATATTTCACTCGATCTGAAGAAATGAAGCTTAGATATTGCTGATACCAATTATTGACCAAAACATACTTGGTGCCGAGACATCACTTATTAGCGCCACTGTACTCAAAGGGATAAAGGCGCTCCTCGGCGCTCACCCCCGGGGCAGCTTATACAGTATACCAGGGGAAGGGAACATATGGAACAGAGAATTGCTGATTGAAAAGGCGATTAAGGGGGTAGTCCTCGCTTTTACTGCACCCCCTTCTCCCTCATGTTTAGCATATTAATGTTGAGGTTTTAAGACGTTCGTTCCGTTAGTTTGGCAATTTTGAGACCTTTTGCCTCATTTTGATGTCAATATTAAGACCTTTCGTGCTATTTAGATATAGTTTTTTCCTGGTGAGCGATAACGAGCCTCTAATTTTAGAAAGAAGCGGCCTTCGGCCGGGACATTTCTCTACCGAGAAATGTACAAATTGATCTTGAAAGGGGGGTCTAGGGGGTGTTTTTCTAAGCTTGGTGGAGGTCTAGCGAGAAAACACAAAAATAAATAATGAAATAAATATATATTGTAGATCCAAAACCAAGCACTACCCCCTTAAGGGGAGGTTTTTAGTTTGGTCCCTAGATATCCTTCAAGCTTAAGATTACACCACCTTGAGCCCCTTTCAAGATAAATTTATACATTTTTCGGTAGAAAAATGTCCCGGCTGAAAGCCGGTTCCTCTTAAATTACAGGCTCGCTATCGCTCGCCAGGATAAAATTGACACCTAAATGGCACGAAATGTCTTAAAATTGACAGAAATGGGTTGAAAGTTCTTAAAATCGTCAAAATAATGGGGCAAACGTCTTAAAATTAGAAAAACAATGGGGCTAAACATGAGGGAGAAAGGAGTCAAGAAAAAAATCCCTCAAGTGGAAATCTCCCCTTAGAAACAATGTCGGGGTTCTGGAGTCGCGACCTCCGGCAAGCGTATCACGGGTCGGAAGAACGCCTGGAACACAAGCTTACGGGGAGAATACACTTGAAGAACACCTAGAACACAATTTCAGCTCGCACGGAGAACATTTATACAGAGAACACCTATAAATTTGAACATGTCGAACACCAGCTCAACTTACAAGGAGAATCCACCTGAAGAACACCTAGAACACAATTTCAGCTCGCACGGAGAACATTTATACAGAGAACACCTAGTGAATTTGAACATGTCGAACACCAGCTCAACTTACAAGGAGAATCCACCTGAAGAACACCTAGAACACAATTTCAGCTCGCACGGAGAACATTTATACAGAGAACACCTAGTGAATTTGAACATATCGAACACCAGCTCAACTTACAAGGAGAATCCACCTGAAGAACACCTAGAACACATTTCTTCCTGTTTGGTAGAACAATTGGCTCGATTACTCTAGTCCTTTTTGAGTTATGAGAGGAATTAGGGGTTAGGATTTCTGGCCAACCTGGAATGAACGGAGTATAGTATAAAATGCGATTATAATATTAATCCATGATCTTGGTTCATCTTTATATAACACATTATTTCACCCGAGTATTATCATTACGAATATTTCAATATGTTCATTTATCCTACTTCCAGATATTCTAGTTAATATAATACAATACTAATAAAATTCAATGTTCAGTTCACTCATTGCAATAGGTATATATATATATATATATATATATATATATATATATATATAGTATATAATATGTGTGTGTGTGTGTCTGTCTGTCTGTCTGTCTGTCTGTCTGTCTGTCTGTCTGTCTGTCTGTCTGTCTGTCTGTCTGTCTGTCTGTCTGTGTGTGTGTGTGTGTGTGTGTGGTTGTGTCATTATTATTCACATTTTTACCTCGACATGAAATATTAATTATGTTTAGTATTTATGACAAGAACCAACACCAGCGTTATGCCATTGAGTGGAGTATTTCTTATTTAACTGCCAGCAATACTCGAGTAATAATTGATTTCATCCTTTTGAGGGGGGTGACCTGTTTTTGTTCTGTCCTTTTCTATCTTTCTCTGGCTTGTATCCATTTCGCCCCATTCAGCCAAATATTTTAAGACGTTTATCCCCATCTAGGTGTCTATTTCTTCCTGGCGAGCGATAGCGAGCCAGCATTATATGAAGAAATCCGGCTTCGCCGGAGAAATTTTTCTATCGAATAATGTACAAATTTAGCCTGCTGTCAAACAAAACTAAAAAAATATGCTGGCTCGCTACCGCTCACCAGTAAAAAATTGACACCTGGATGGGGATAAACGTCTTAGAACAGTAGACTGAATGGGGCCAAATGGATACAAGCCAGAGAAAGATAGAAAAGGACAAAAACAGGTCACCCCCCCTTAATTTCAAGGTAGCCAAACTACCCTAACCTTTTCAAAATCCAATACGTGTTTCAAAATCCAATACGTGTTTCAAAATCCAATACGTGTTTCAAAATCCAATACGTGTTTCAAAATCCAATACGTGTTTCGATTCTGTTTTCGGGCTGTTATTACGAGACGATGTTATTTATAGAATAGGAAGGGTATATGGAAGTCAGAGGGTTAATTGAGAGAGTCTTTACCCTAATAACCACTGATCCTGCTTTGCTGTTTTAAAATTCGTCTAATGGTAGCCAGAATATACTGTCAAAATGCGTCATGATCAACGAAGGGTTAATAACGTAATAACTCATCGCACGCAAAGTAAATATTGTATATTGTGAACCACAGTAAACAATAATTACATGTAGCATCTGCAAAGTATTATATTATTTAACGTTTATAATATTTAACTAATTACTCGGCTAGTATTTACATTATTGTTCACTATGTATATATATATATATATATATATATATATATATATATATATATATATATATATATATATATATATATTATACTGTCTATATATAATGCACTATATTGTGTATATTTTAGGTATGGAAAATTATTATAGCATACCCCACTAACTACATATAAAAATTATTTTAATATTCACATCAGCAATGAAGGGAGGTAGTTTCTATGTATAATGATGTTTTCGCAATACCTGACATTAAATTGAACAAATATAAATATACAGTATATATATATATATATATATATATACACAACTCAAGCAATCACTGCCGTGTATCTACGATTTTATAAATACTAAAGCAGAGTTAGTCATGAATTTGCGATAGGCATATTATTTCCTGGAGTATATATATTAAAAGACAATTATATAACCTTGACTAGAACCATGGCTAACTAACCGTGTCTTACATTAAGGGGAGACAGACCGTTTTTCTGGTCCCCCTTCTCCCTCATGTTTAGACCCAATAGTTTTGCGAGTTTAAGACGTTGGTTCCATTAGTTTGGGGATTTTATGACCTTTCACCCCATTTTTTTTTCAATTTTTAGACCTTTCGTGCCATTTAGGTGTCGATTATTTCCTGGCGAGCGATAGCGAGCCTGAAATGTTAAGAGGAACCGGCCTTCGGCCGGGAAATGTTTCTACCGAAAAATGTACAAATTTATCTTGAAGGGCGGTCTAGGGGGTGTTTTTCTAAACTTGATGGAGGTTTAGCGAGAAAACTAAGAAATAAAGGAATAACTGAATTAATAGAAAAAAAGGTCCGTCTCCCCTTAAAGGTCCGTCTCCCTTTAAAGGTCCGTCTCCCCTTAATTGTAATCGTAATCGGATTCAGGATTTAAGTTACTCGAAAGTATGACATTCAAACGAATGAGAGGAATGTATACGAATGGGGTCTCTTATTTTGTATTGTTATATATATATATATTTCTGATTTAATTTGAATTGTGTTGGCTATGTTAAGGGGAGGTTTTTAGTTGATTCCCTAGACTTCCATCAAACTTAAAATTACGCCCCCTAGACCCCCTTTCAAGATACATTTGTACATTTTTCGGTAGAAAAATGTCCCGGCCAAAGACCGATTCACCTTAAATTACAGGCTCGCTATCGCTCGCCAGGAAAAAATCGACACCTAAATGGCACGAATGGTCTTAAAATTGACAAATCGGGCGAGGGTTCTTAAAATCGCCAAACTAATGGGGCGAACGTCTTAAAATCTAAAAAACAATGGGGCTAAACATGAGGGAGAAAGGGGTCCAGAAAAAAATCCTCCAGGTGGAAATCTCCCCTTAAAGGTAGAATTTGTGTATATATTTCTGATTTAATTTTAATTGTGTTGGCTATAATAAAGGTAGATTTTAATTGTGTTGGCTATAATAAAGGTAGATTTTAATTGTGTTGGCTATAATAAAGGTAGAATTTAATTGTGTTGGCTATAATAAAGGTAGAATTTAATTGTGTTGGCTATAATAAAGGTAGAATTTAATTGTGTTGGCTATAATAAAGGCAGAATTTTAATTGTGTTGGCTATAATAAAGGTAGATTTTAATTGTTGGCTATAATAAAGGTAGAATATAATTGTGTTGGCTATAATAAAGTAGATTTTAATTGTGTTGGCTATAATAAAGGTAGAATTTAATTGTGTTGGCTATAATAAAGATAGAATTTAATTGTGTTGGCTATAATAAAGGTAGAATTTAATTGTGTTGGCTATAATAAAGGTAGAATTTAATTGTGTTGGCTATAGTAAAGGTAGAATTTAATTGTGTTGGCTATAATAAAGGTAGAATTTAATTGTGTTGGCTATAATAAAGGTAGAATTTAATTGTGTTGGCTATAATAAAGGTAGATTTTAATTGTGTTGGCTATAATAAAGGTAAAATTTAATTGTGTTGGCTATAATAAAGGTAGAATTTAATTGTGTTGGCTAAAATAAAGGTAGAATTTAATTGTGTTGGCTATAATAAAGGTAGATTTTAATTGTGTTGGCTATAATAAAGGTATAATTTAATTGTGTTGGCTATAATAAAGGTAGATTTTAATTGTGTTGGCTATAATAAAGGTAGATTTTAATTGTGTTGGCTATAATAAAGGTAGATTTTAATTGTGCTGGCTATAATAAAGGTAGAATTTAATTGTGTTGGCTATAATAAAGGTAGAATTTAATTGTGTTGGCTATAATAAAGGTAGAATTTTGTTTTGCCGGTAATTATAGGAAGCCCAACCTCCTCTTTAGCGCCACGTCTCTTTAATTATATTCTAGCTATATATACTGTAGAAGAGTTTATGCAGTTTAAGAAAGACCTGTGGTAGTAAAAAGGGATAAGTGAGATGGTCCGAAGGCTGTTAATTGCTGGAGGCCCTTTTTAAACTGAATACAATCCTCGGAGAGTAGCCAGAATAGAGTTGAAAAGGGCGTCACCGGTACTGAACGGGTTAAGGGGGGTGACCTGTTTTTGTTCTGTCCTTTTCTATCTTTCTCTGGCTTGTATCCATTTGGCCCCATTCAGCCTACTGTTTTAAGATGGTTATCCCCATCCAGGTGTCAATTTTTTACTGGTGAGCGGTAGCGAGCCAGCATATTTTTAAAATGTTTTTGACAGCAGGCTAAATTTGTACATTTTTCGATAGAAAATTGTCTCCGGCAAAGCCGGATCTCTTCATATAATGCTGGCTCGCTATCGCTCGCCAGGAAGAAATCGACACCTAGATGGGGATAAACGTCTTAAAATAGTTGGCTGAATGGGGCCGAATGGATACAAGCCAGAGAAAGAGAGAAAAGGAGAAAAAAAAAAAAAAAAAAAGGTCACCTCCCTTAAACGAAATAAATTAGCCCCAACATCAACCTTGAAGTGTGCAGTACCGAAGTAGCCGCCACTAGACTAAACAGCTCCGGCCAAAACACCTCTTCTCTATAAATGACTCTTTCCAGCAGTTCTACGACTATTTTTACAGAGTGTTGAGTGTGAGACCTTAAGGGGAGGCAGACCGTTTTTCTGGACCCCCTTCTCCCTAATGTTTAGCCCCACTAGTTTTGAGATTGATAAGACCATTAGTTTGGCGATTTTAACACCTTTCGCCCCATTTCGTTGTCAATTTTAAGACCTTTCGTGCCATTTAGGTGTCGAGTATTTCCGGGCGAGCGATAGCGAGCCTACAACTGTAAGAGGAACCGGCCTTCGGCGGGGACATTTTTCAACCAAAAAATGTACATATTTATCTTGAAGGGGGGGTCTAGGTTTTTTTTCTTCTAAGCTTGATGGAGGTCTAGGGTGGAAACTAAAAAAATATATGAATAAATGAATTAATAGACCAAACAAACGGTCAGCCTCCCATTAAGCCGGTATCACACGAGAGCTTTTATAGTCAACATTGGATGATCAACATTTTTCTGGCAACATGTCTGGAGTATGTTGAACTGGTATCGGAAACTAGACTGATGATAGATGAACTTAGGAAACATAAAATTATTAAATGTTGACCTCCTGAGCTGCCAGACCAGTGTTGAGGATAAATGTTGAATGAAAAAGTGCTCGTGTGATACCGGCTTTAGAGTGCTCCCTGCTCTGCTTTTAGGGGTGGTTGGAGATGCTCTTTGGCTCGCTTTCTTGTGCTTGGTAAATGAAGGGGAGATCTCCACTTGAGGGATATTTTTCTTGACCCCTTTCTCCCTTATGTTTAGCCCCATTTTTCTTTAGAGATGTTTAACGTTCTCCCCATTAGTTTGGCGATTTTATGAACTTTCGCCCCATTTCTGTCAATTTTAAGACCTTTCGAGCCATTTACGTGTAGATTTTTTCCAGGCGAGCGATAGCGAGCCCATAATTAAGAGGAACCGGCAAATTTTTCTACCGAAATATGTAGAAATTTATCTTAAAAGGGGGGTTTAAAGGGTGTAATTTTAAGCGTGATGTAGGTCCAGGGAACAGGGAGGGGGTTTAAGTGGTGTAATTTTAAGCTTGACGGAGGTACATGGAACAAACTGAAAACCTCCCCTTAATGTGTTTTTCTTGTGTGGTAAATTAGGGTCGCTTGTTTGTGTCTGGTGGTAATTTAGGTGGATGTCTTTGGGTTCCTCCTGACCGTCTTTTGCTAGTTAACCCCTTCAACACCGTGACGCCTTCTTACCTTTGATTCGGGCTAACATGAGACGATCTGCTGCAGTTTAAGAAGGTTTATTGAGGTCGTATTTACCCCTTTGATACACTTTATAAATGTGATCTTCCAAATAATTGTGTTTTTTTCATTTTTCCGAAGATTTTTGTTTTTGTTTTTATTATTTAAGAGACAATGAACGGAGGAAGGAAAAACACAGATAAAACAAAAAGGTCCATGTGCCTAAAGGCATCCTCCATTCATAAAATGTTTGTAACAACTGGATTTAAACATTTGTAATTGTAAGTTTGTGGAAAGCAATTCGAGGGAAGTGAATTCCAAAGAGTAGTAGCTCTGGGGATAAATGAATTCTGATAAGCAGAAGTTCTGCATTGTGGAGGAGAAAGTGTAAATTTTTCTGACATGTTCACCTGTTTGCACAAGTGTTTATGTCACACAGTATGTATATTATTAAGGGAAGGTATTTAGTTTGTTCCCTAGACCTCCATCAAGCTTAAAATTACACCCCCTTGAGTCCCTTTCAAGATAAATTTGTAAATTTTTCGGTAGAAGAATGTCCCGGCCAAAGGCCGGTTCCTCTTAAATTACAGGCTCGCTATCGCTCGCCAGGATAAAATCGACACCTGAATTGCACGAAAGGTCTTCATATGGGGTGAAAGTTCTTAAAATCGCTAAACTAATGGCGCAAACGTTTTATAATATCAAAAGCAATGGGGCTAAACATGAGGGAGAAAGGGGTCAAGAAAAAAATCCCTCAAGTGGAGATCTCCCCTTAACCTGAATAATATTTTGGAGCCGATAATGATTTCATGTGTGAACGAAAATATTGAAAATAATGTAGGGTGTTGAGGTATTTACTTAAGGGGAGGTTTCCACTTGAGGGATTTTTTTTCTCGAACTTCCTTCTCCCTCATTTTTAGCCCCATTGCTTTTGAGATTTTAAGATGTTCGCCCCATTATGTTGACGATTTTTAGAACTTTCGACCCATTTCTGTCAATTTTAAGACCTTTCGTGCCATTTAGGTGTCGATTTTATCCTGGCGAGCGACAGCGAGCCTGTAATTTTTCTACCGAAAAATGTACAAATTTATTTTGAAAGGGGCTCAATGGGGTGTAATCTTAAGCTTGAAGGATATCTAGGGACCAAACTAAAAACCTCCCCTAAAATTATGTATTGTGTTACCGAATTGTGAATTAGACATCGTTTAGTTTTAGCCAGAAGCAAAGGTAAAAATGCGTCATCGTGCTGAAGGGGTTAAATCTGGATATATATATATATATATAAGAAGATAGGAAAGTAATGCAGGATATTTAAGGCGAGGTTTTTAGTTTGTTCCCTAGACCTCCATCAAACTTAAAATTACATCCCCTTGACCCCCTTTCAAGATAAATGTGTACATTTTTCGGTAGAAAAATGTCCCGGCCGAAGGCCGGTTCCCCTTAAATTACAGGCTCGCTATCGCTCGCCAGGAAAAATCTACACCTAAATGGCACGAATGGTCTTAAAATTGACAGAAATGGGGCGGGGGTTCTTAAAATTGCCAAACTAATGGGGCGAACGTCTTAAAATCTCAAAAACAATGGGGCTAAACATGAGGGAGAAAGGGGTCCAGAAAAAAATCCTCCAGGTGGAAATCTCCCCTTAAACACTCAGACCCTTACTCCATCAATACAGTTAAAGGTTAAGTACATGACTAGGATTTTTATATCCATATATCGAATACTGGATATCAATATGTCAGACTCTATAAGGCGATAGGAGAGCAATGCAGGGGATTTAAGGTAATAAGAGAAATAAGGCCGAAAGTTAAGGTCCTAAGAGAAATAAGGCAGAAAGTTGAGGTCCTAAGAGAAATAAGGCAGAAAGTTTAGGTCCTAAGAGAAATAAGGCAGAAAGTTGAGGTTCTAAGAGAAATAAGGCAGAAAGTTAAGGTCCCAAGATAAATAAGGCAGAAAGTTGAGGTCCTAAGAGAAATAAGGCATGGGATATAAGGCGACAGCAGAACATAGCATGAAATATAAGGCCATAGCAGAAATAAGGCAGAAATTATAGAAGTCCACAGGAGAAATGAGAGATATGTAGAATAAGGCCATAGGAGAAATAAGGCATAAAACATGAGGAGATACAAGGCAATAAGAGAAATAAGGCAGGAGGTACAAGGAGATATATTGTTATGTTACCTCCACCAACCGACTTTACTCCTAAACTCAATTAATGAAATCAACAAATACATATGGCAGTCCAGGGATTCGAACCTAGGATGCTCACACCGAAATTCAGTGCATTTATCCATTGCGCTATAAGACGATAAGCGATAGAAGGCCATAGAAGAAATACGACCGGATATGGAAGGAGATAACCCATTCAGTACCGATGACGTCCTTTCCGTCATATTCTGGCAAACATTAGCCGATTTTAGTCGATTTAGGAAGGATCTGGGGTAGCTCAAAGGATGACATGTGTTTTTCTTATGTTCTTATAATCATGGTTTGAGGTCCTTCCTAAGCTGAATACAATCACCTTTAATAGTTGTCGGAATACAATAAAAAGGACGTCATCGGTACGGCATGGGTTGTAGGCGATGTAGCGGCGGCGGCGGCGGTGGCGGTGCGTGGAGAAAGGCAAAGTGTCCCCCCCAACCCCCTCCCGTCGCCGCCGCCTTCCCAAGATACCCCGGGCCTCTTGTTCGGCGCCCGGTAATCCAGTCAAAATCGCACCAAAAAATGCTACCTGCTCCTAACCCCCCCAACCCCCCTCCCACCCTCCACACCCCTCCCCTCCTCTCCACGAAACCCTATGCTGCGCCCCCTCCCTCCCCCCCCCCCCCCTTGTCCCCCCATTCCCACCCTATAAACTACCTTTCATTACCCATTGCTTTTCTCTCGGCTTTCTCTCTCTCTTGGGTCTTTTCTGGAGATGCGCCCCTTTGGCTCAGCCCCCCCCCCCCCCCCCCCCCCCCCCATCCCTCTCTACACTTGGCCATGCTGCCCCCCTTCCACCACCCCAACCCCCCTCTCTCTTGCATTCCTTTTCTTCCTCTTCTTTTCCCCTTACTCTCTTTTCGCTCTCTTCAACCCCCCCTCCCCCCCCTCCACCGGCCACCCCTCCTCCTCCTCCCTGGCAGGTTTTGAGTCATTGTTCCCACTGCCTTGCTCAACTACCCGAAGCCCCGGAATATGAGCTGGGATCGGTGCTTCTTGGGAGTGTCCGCGGCGATCGTCGGCGTACAGTGGCGCTAATAAGTGATGTCTCGGCACCAAGTATGTTTTGATCAATAATTGGTATCGGCAATATCTAAGCTTCATTTCTTCATATCGAGTGAAATATACAAACATGTTCCTACGCTTACCCGCCCCATTTAACATCTGGCAGGCATTAATACAGCACAGAGCAAGCCAAACGTAATACCAGCTGGGGCATTGACTTATTAGCGTGACCGTACAGTGGCGCTAATAAGTAATGTCTCAGCTGGCATAATGTTTGGCTCGCTCTGTGCTGTATTACTGTCTGTCAGATGTTGAATAGGGTAAGTGAGTGTCGGAACATGTTGGTATATCTCACTCAAAAGGAAGAAATAGTGTGTAAATATTGTTGATGCCAATTATTGATCAACACATAATTGGTGCCGAGACATCATTTATTAGGCCGACTGTACATAACATTCTGTACCGGTGACGTATTTTCCGGTCACTTTTCAACGATTTTATTCGGCTTAGGAAGGCTCTGTGGTAGCTCAAAAAGAATTAATTGTATTTTTTTCACCAACCAACTTCACCCCCCAACTCAATTAATGAAATAATTAAATGAGTTAGTCGAGAGAATATAATGATTTTAGGTCCTCCTTTTCAGTATTTATTTGGTAACTTTTAGACGATTTTATTCGGCTTAGGAAGGATCTGTGGTACCTCAAAAGGGATGAAATGAGATAGTCGGTAGAATTATAATGGCTTGAGGTCCTTCTCAGTATTATCTGGTAACTTTTAGACGATTATATTCAACTTAGGACGGACGTGTAGCAATTACGTGACTGCAGACTATCTCAATGAACCCTTTTAGCTACCGCAGATCCTTCCTAAGCTGAATATAGCTGAAATAAACAACATAATACCAGTTCAGACTTCCTTGTTTTAGAGTGATATTTATAGCAGTTTTAGGTATATTGACCTTCATATACTTGTTTTAGAGTGATATTTATAGCAGTTTTAGGTATATTGACCTTCATATACTTGTTTTAGAGTTATATTTATAGCAGTTTTAGGTATATTGACCTTCATATTTTTGTAAGAGTTATAGTTATAGCAGTTTTATGTAAATTGACCTTCATATATTGTATTTGAGTGATATTTATAGCAGTTTTAGGTATATTGAACTTCATATTTTTTGTAGTGATATTTATAGCAGTTTTAGGTATATTGACCTTCATATTATTTGTAGTGATATTTATAGCAGTTTTAGGTATATTGAACTTCATATTTTTTTTAGAGCGATATTTATAGCAGTTTTAGGTATATTGACCTATATATTATTTTTGTAAGTTATATTTATATCAGATTTAGGTATATTGATCTTCATATATTTTGTTTTAGAGTTATATTTATAGCAGTTTTAGGTATATTGAACTTCATATTATATTTTAGTGATATTTATAGCAGTTTTAGGTATATTGACCTTCATATTATTTTTTAGCGTTGATATGGTAATTCCTCCGTCCAGTCAGTCTTTATGTAGAGTGATATTTATAGCAGTTTTAGGTATATTGAGCTTCATATTATTTAGCATTGACATGATAAGGCACTTGTATTCTGGTTCGGGTGATCTTTCCCAGCTGTTCTGATTGTCCACGTTCCGTTTGAGCGATCGGAAACGTTTCGGCCCACCCAAATTATCCGTCAGATTCATTCAAAGCAAATGGTGGATTTTTTGTTAATAATTTACCAACGTTTATTGATCTAGCAACGTTTATTGATCTAGCAACGTTTATTGATTTAGCAACGTTTATTGATCTAGCAACGTTTATTGATCTAGCAACGTTTATTGATCTAGCAACGTTTATTGATCTAGCAACGTAAATTGATCTAGCAACGTTTATTGATCTAGCAACGTTTATTGATCTAGCAACGTTTATTGATCTAGCAACGTTTATTGATCTAGCAACATTTATTGATCTAGCAACTTAAATTCATCTAGCAACCTTTATTGATCTAGCAACCTTTATTGATCTAGCAACCTTTATTGATCTAGCAACCTTTATTGATCTAGCAACGTTTATTGATCTAACAACGTTTAATAATCTAGCAACGTTTAATGATCTAGCAACGTTTATTGATCTAGCAACGTTTATTGATCTAGCAACCTTTATTGATCTAGCAACCTTTATTGATCTAGCAACCTTTATTGATCTAGCAACGTTTAGTGATCTAGCAACTTAAATTAATCTAGCAACGTTTATTGATCTAGCAACGTTTATTGATCTAGCAACGTTTATTGATCTAGCAACTTAAATTCATCTAGCAACGTTTATTGATCTAGCAACGTTTATTGATCTAGCAACTTAAATTCATCTAGCAACGTTTATTGATCTAGCAACGTTTATTGATCTAGCAACGTGCTCTAGATTCCACTTCTGTTATTCTTTTTCCGTTGTTTTAGCTCATTGCGTCCTTTTTTGGAAGTATGTCGACCTTTGAAAGAGTCGTGAAAGTCAAATTTATTGGACGATTTTTATTCTCTCCCTTCTTTTGGCGTGAACGGGAGAGACTTTTAGCCCTCCTGTACCGGTGCCGTCCTTTTAATTTTATTCTGGTTACCATTAGACGATTTTATTAAGTTTTTGCCTCTAGCAAGTGACAGGCTTTGAATGACCTCACTTAACCCTTTTCACTGCCACAGATCCTTCTTAAACTGCACAAAAACATCTTAAAATAGCTAGAATATAATGAAACAGATGTCGCCGGTACAGAAGGGGCTCTAACCGAGACGCCGCAGCGCCCCTCCTCCCGTCCAAACATTTATTTTTTACATTTTAGCTGGGCCGAAGTTTTGCCGTTTTGCGTTGGGAGTGTCGTAGTGAGAGTGTGTACCTGAGATGACCTGGTGTGTGTGTGTGTGTGTGTGTGTGTGTGTATGTGTGTATGTGTGTGTGTGTGTGTGTGTGTGTGTGTGTGTGTGTGTGTGTGTTTGTATAAGTGTGTGAGTGAGTGTATGCGTATGTGTGTGCGTGTGTGTGTGTGTGTGTATGT
>CM064532.1:31840962-31883462 GCA_032716605.1 Paralithodes platypus | reverse complement strand
GGGTGGGTAAGTGTAGGAACATGTTTGTATATTTCACTCAATATGAAGAAATGAAGCTTAGATATTGCTGATACCAATTATTGATCAATACATACGGTCGAGGTTAATAAGTGTTGTCAGATATTTCGGACACTGACTAATACTTTGAGGGATAAGCACTTTTCCCGGTAACTATAAAGATACCAATAACACTTTTTGAGCGATAACCACTGGAATCTATGACAACACTTAAGGGGAGGGTTTTAGTTTGTTTCCTACTCCTCCAGCAATCTTAAAATTTCACCCCCTTGACCCCCTTTCAAGATAAATTTGTAAATTTTTCGGTAGAAAAATCTCCTGGCCAAAGGCCGGTTACTCTTAAATTACAGGCTCGCTATCGCTCGCCAGGATAAAATCAACACTAAATGGCACGAAAGGTCTTAAAATTGACAGAATGGGGCGGACATTCTTAAAATCACCAAACTAGTGGGGCAAACGTCTTAAAATTTCAAAAGCAATGGGGCTAGACAACGAGGGAGAAAGGGGTCAAGAAGAAAAAAGTCCCTCAAGTGGAAATCTCCCCTTAATACTTGTACTTGGTGCCGCGACAGACACCACTTATTAGCGCTACTGTACCGGCGACGTATTTTTGTATCGGCCTGCCGCTACATTTAGACGATTTTATTTAGCTGAAAGGATTTGTTTTGTGTTGTCTGTAGCCTTTTCTTATGGATGAACGTCCTTCCTAAGCTGAATAAAATCGTCAAATGGTTGGCAGAATATGATGAAAAGGACGTCACCGGTACTGAAGGGGTTAAGAGGGGTCACCGTCTTGGTTTTATCTTTCTTGCCTTTTCTCTCTTTCTCTAGCTTGTATCCATTCGGCCCCATGCAGCCAACTGTTTTAAGACGTTTATCCCCATCCAGGTGTCGATTTCTTCCTGGCGAGCGATAGCGAGCCAGCATTGTGTGGAGAAATCTGGCTTCGCCGAAGAAATTTTTCTATTTGTTTTTACAATTTTAGCTTGTTGTCAAAACAAAAATATATATATGCTGGCTCGCTACCGCTCGCCAGGAAAATATTGACACCTGGATGGGGGTAAACTTCTTAAACCAGTGGGTTGAATAGGGCCGAATAGATAAAAGCCAATGAGAGAGGGAGAGAAAGAGAAAACAAAATGCGAGGTGGTCTCCCTTAATGTGATAGAGTAGAAGAATAATGGTGTCCTTACTATGCCTTCTATATATATATATATATATATATATATATATATATATATATATATATATATATATATATATATATCGTCCTCTTCATTATATTCCGGCAACTATCAAGCGATTTTGTTCAGCTTAGGAAAGATGTCCACCATTTAAAGACTATTCTTTCTGAATTATATTTGTTTAGCTACCATATGTCCTTGCTAAGCTTCATAAAATCGCTTAAGTGTAGTTGAAATCCAACGAGAAAGATGTCACCGTTTAGTGTTCAGCTTCGGAAGGATGTATACCAATTATACACTATATATATATATATATATATATATATATATATATATATATATATATATATATATACTGTATATAGGCATCTCAATGATTTCTTTTGGCTACCATGCATCCTTCTTAAGCTTCATAAAATCGTCTAAGTGTAGCCGAAAGTGTTTAATTGAAGTGTGTATTATTATTATTATTATTATTAGTAGTAGTAGTAGTAGTAGTAGTAGTAGTGGTAGAAGTAGTAGAATTAGAAGTAGTAGCAGCAGTAGTAGTAGTAGTAGTCGTCAATCAATCAATCAATCAATAAACAAACTTTATTGCGTAATACATACATTTACAAAGAAAACAAATATATTACAT
This sequence comes from Paralithodes platypus, assembly GCA_032716605.1. Lineage (NCBI taxonomy): Eukaryota > Metazoa > Arthropoda > Malacostraca > Decapoda > Lithodidae > Paralithodes > Paralithodes platypus. The sequence continues at coordinate 31,881,623 of CM064532.1, read as the reverse complement.
ATCAAATAAAGAAGCGTTCCAAAAAAGCAACCCAATATTATATTTGCAAGTACCATAATATATTAAGGGGAGGTGTTTAGTTTGTTTCCTACTCCTCCAGCAATCTTTAAATTTCACCCCCTTGACCCTCTTTCAAGATAAATTTGTACATTTTTCGGTAGAAAAATTTCCCGGCCGAAGGCCGGTTACTCTTAAGTTACAGGCTCGCTATCGCTCGACAGGATAAAATCGACACATAAATGGCACGAAAGGTCTTAAAAGTGACAGAATGGGGCGGAAATTCTTAAAATCGCCAAAGTAATGGGGCGAACGTCTTAAAATCTCAAAAGCAATGGGGCTAGACATGAGGGAGAAAGGGGTCCAGAAGAAAATCCCTCAAGTGGAAATCTCCCCTTAAAACATTTGATCAAAAAGGCAAAACATGGCATAGCCACGTATATCTCTTTTATAAAGCTAATACGTTCCAAATATAAAGTAAGCCATAAGAAGCGGCGAGCATTATATTCAACTAACACACCCCGTGCCTATTACATTCTTAAATTTATAATACGCAGTAGTAGTAGTAGTAGTAGTAGTAGTAGTATTTTATTTAGTAGTTATTATTATTATTATTAGTAGTAGTAGTAGTAGTAGTAGTAGTATTTTATTTAGCACTATTATTATTATTATTAGTAGTAGTAGTAGTAGTAGTAGTATTTTATTTAGTACTATTATTATTATTATTATTATTAGTAGTAGTAGTAGTAGTATTTTATTTAGCACTATTATTATTATTATTAGTAGTAGTAGTAGTAGTAGTAGTATTTTATTTAGTATTATTATTATTATTATTATTAGTAGTAGGAGTAGTAGTAGTAGTAGTATTTTATTTAGTACTATTATTATTAGTAGTAGTAGTAGTAGTATTTTATTTAGTATTATTATTATTAGTAGTAGTAGTAGTAGTAGTATTTTATTTAGTATTATTATTATTAGTAGTAGTAGTAGTAGTAGTATTTTATTTAGTATTATTATTATTAGTAGTAGTAGTAGTAGTAGTATTTTATTTAGTATTATTATTATTAGTAGTAGTAGTAGTAGTAGTATTTTATTTAGTATTATTATTATTAGTAGTAGTAGTAGTAGTAGTATTTTATTTAGTACTATTATTATTTTTATTATTATTATTATTAGTAGTAGTAGTAGTAGTAGTAGTAGTAGTAGTACTACTAGTGCCCACCCCCCCCCCCCCCCCCCCCCCCCCCCCCCCCCACCAACCTACTGCTAACCTGCCAACAACCCAAATGAAGAGTCATTTTGTGTAAGCAATTATCAACGTTCAAGTGTGTGTGTGTGTGTGTCAGTCATCGGTACTTACACACCGGGTTACGCACACAGACGTGTGTGTGTGTGTGTGTGTGTGTGTGTGTGTGTGTGTGTGTGTGTGTGTGTGTGTGTGTAAAGCATGTTGTCTTTCGTATATGAGCCAAAATGTTGCAGTGTTATGAGTTTGTAGTACCGGTATGAGAATTATTGTGAGAGATCGGTTCCTCTTAAATTACAAGCTCGCTGTCGCTCGCCAGCAAAACATAAGAACGACCCATCTCCCCATAAATTATTTGTGTACTTATTAAATGAACACATACCGGTACATAATTTATCTATTCACCATTACTGCACACACCTTAAGGAACCTAAACACATGAAGCACCATTATGTTTTAACAATGGGGGTATATATATATATATATATATATATATATATATATATATATATATATATATATATATATATATATATATATTAATATTTATTGATTTGCCTGTGAAGTGCACACACTAGTCACGTCTCTCTCTCTCTCTCTCTCTCTCTCTCTCTCTCTCTCTCTCTCTCTATATATATATATATATATATATATATATATATATATATATATATATATATATATATATATATATATATCTCACACACACACACGCACGCACAAGTCGATCCGCTTTTGCGCTCAATCCTCCAGGCGAAAACTTGACAGCATTTTTTCAGTGCGAAAACAAATGTTAGAGAGAGAGAGAGAGACCGTATGCATTAACTTGTCACTTAACCCCTTCACCACCATTACGTAACTTTCATCATATTCTGGTAACCATTAGACGATTTTGTTTAGTTTGTAATCTACCTACACGACTCAAATGGGTAAATGCGATGAGTAAACCCGAACTATTCTTCAAAGTGCTTGTGAATATTAGTTGGATATATTGATCTAGGTAAATTAATTAATGCACTTAAATAAATATATATATATGCGTGCTTAGTGTTCTACATGCGAACTCCACAAACCCTCTGAATATCATAGGCCCTTCTTAAGCTTTATATAATCCTCTAAATTTAACAAGAATTACAGGTAAAATGGCGCTATGGTGCTAAAGGGGTTTGAGATATCCAATGTTAAGAGAGCGACACAAGGGGATATTATATATATACCCTTATTAACGGAGTAATATTTTATAATCATCGTAGTAAAATTAAGTAAATCACGTTTGCCAGTGCAAAATCAATAACAAACAGATCCATTGTCAATAGGTTGATAATGCAAATTATATGTATATATATATATATATATATATATATATATATATCTATATATATATATATATACCGGTATATATATATATATATATATATATATATATATATATATATATATATATATATATATATATATATATATATGATAGAGGCCTATGGCCTATACAACTCTTAACCCATTCTGTACAGGTGATGACGTGTTAATTATAATCTTGGTATATTTAGACCATTTTGTGCAGTTTAAAAAGAATCTGTGGTGATGAAAAGGGCCAAGTGAGATAGTTCGAAAGCTGTTATATATATAGATAGTTCGAAAGCTGTTATATACTGTATATAGATAGTTCGAAAGCTGTTATATATATAGATAGTTCGAAAGCTGTTATATATATAGATAGTTCGAAAGCTGTTATATATATAGATAGTTCGAAAGCTGTTATATATATAGATAGTTCGAAAGCTGTTATATATATAGATAGTTCGAAAGCTGTTATATATACAGGTATACTGTAGATAGTTCGAAAGCTGTTATATATATAGATAGTTCGAAAGCTGTTATATATACAGGTATACTGTAGATAGTTCGAAAGCTGTTATATATATAGATAGTTCGTATATAGATAGTTCGAAAGCTGTTATATATATAGATAGTTCGAAAGCTGTTTTATATATTTAACTGAATAAAATAGTCTAATACTAGCCAGCATTTTTGTTTTTAAAAGGACGGCACCGTTACCAAAAAGGATGAACGGTAAACAATGACCTGTGATTGCCTAAGCGGAGAAAAGCATATTTATTTTGTTATATAAGGTTGAAAAATGTGTAGCTTCCGTCGGGGTATTGCATTATTAAGGGGAGGTAGACCGTTTTTTTGGACCCCCTTCTCCCTATTGTTTAGCCCCAATAGTTTTGAAATTATAAGACGTTCGGCCCATTAGTTTTGCGAAGTTAACACCTTTCGCCCCATTTCGTTGTCAATTTTAACACCTGTCGTGCCATTTAGGTGTCGATTATTTCCTGGCGAGTGAAAGCGAGCCTGCAATTTTGAGAGGAATCGGCCTTCGGCCGGGACATCTTTCTACCGAAAAATTTACAAATATATCTTGAAGGGAGGTCTAGGGAGTGTTTTTCTAAGCTCGATGGAGGTCTAGGGAGGAAACTAAAAAAATATATGAATACATGAATTAATAGACCAAACAAACGGCCTGTCTCTCCTTAAGTATGGTTCCTAATTTTATAGGAATTATTTGCGATTTACACAGGCGCGAGATATCTCAAACTTTGTAACATATATACAATCTTTATGACCACATCATTCCTGTATGTCATTATCTGCATATATTTATTATTATTTTATTTTATTAGACTTTGGGTTAGATATGGGAAAGGCGGCCATCTTATTTATTTTATTTTATTTGTATTGTATATATTATTTTATTTATTTGTATTTTATTTTATCTTTCTTTATTTTATTTTATTGTATGTTATTGTATTTTATTTTATTGTATTTTTTATTTTATTTTATATATATTTTATTGTATTGTATTTTATTTTATATTTATTTTATTTTATTTTATTGTATTGTATTTTATTTTGTTTTATATGTATTTTATTGTATTTTATTGCATCTTATTTGTTATACCTTGAGTTGCCAGGATCGCCAAATATCTTGTACAACTTTTACTCTGCAGGACAACCCCAAAATGCTATATTTAAATACATTAGTAGGGATGGTAAGCAATTCAATACTTTATAAGCAAATGCGTTCAGTAATGCTAGCTTATACTAGAATTGTTTAGTTCACTATATCGCAAGAATGTTTTGCAAAGAATATGCGTAGCCAATTATATATATATATATATATATATATATATATATATATATATATATATATATATATATATATATAATATGATTATCCCAACTGTTACTGATGATATTCCAGTAGGCATTAGTGAAGGCAAGACAACCGTATAAGGGCCCAAAGGAGGGATGGACAAGAGGAATTTTCTGCCCTTATGGTTCAGGGCCAAGAGAGTAATTCGTTTGGTAGGAACAGGGAGGAAATATGCTGGGAGGCAGGGAGAATAAAATAATATGATGAAATAATGGGATAAAATAATAGGATTATAATAAAATAATAGGATAAAATAATAGGATAATAATAAAATAATAGGATAATAATAAAATAATAGGATAATAATAAAATAATAGGATAAAATAATAGGATAATAAAATAATAGGATAGTAATAAAATAATAGGATAAAATAATAGGATAATAAAATAATAGGATAATAATAAAATAATAGGATAATAATAAAATAATAGGATAAAGTAATAGGATAATAATAAAATAATAGGAAAATAATAAAATAATAGGATAATAATAAAATAATAGGATAATAATAAAATAATAGGATAATAATAAAATAATAGGATAATAATAAAATATTAGGATAATAATAAAATAATAGGATAATAATAAAATAATAGGATAAAATGATAGGATAATAATAAAATAATAGGATAATAATAAAATAATAGGATAAAATAATAGGATAATAATAAAATAATAGGATAAAATAATAGAATAATAATAAAATAATAGGATAAAATGATAGGATAATAATAACAATATAATAAAATAATTATATAATAAAATAATTATAAAATAATATAATGAAATAATATAATAACATAATGATAAAATAATATAATAAAATAATGATAAAATAATATAATAAAGTAATAATATAATAAAATAATAATATAATAATATAATAAAATAATAATATAAAATAATAATATAATAATATAATAAAATAATAATATAATAAAATAATATGATCAAATAGTATAATAAAATAATAGGATCAAATAACATAATAAAATAGTCTTGAGCGAAATAATATTTAACCCTTCTGTAACGGCGACGTGTTTTTGCTTTAAGGGGCTAGTGCTTGTTTTTTGGGGGGGTTACTTATTAATGTATTTATTTGATATTGAGTTTTCCCATCAAACTTTAAAAAAAAAAAAAAAAAAAAAAATTATCCCTTTTTAAGATATATTTGTACATTTTTGGGCAGAAAGATTTCCCGGCCGAAGGCCGGTCCCTTTAAAAATTACAGGCTCTCTATCGCTCGCCAGGAAAAAATCGACACCTAAACGGCACGAAAGGTCTCAGAATCGCCAAACTAGTAAACGAACGTCTTAAAATCGCAAAACTAGTGGGGTCTAAACATGAGGGAGAAAGGGGTCCAGAAAAAAGCGAGTACTACCCCCTTCATCTAGCTATGTATACTTGGACGATATTGTGTACCTTGGTGGGGGGGGGGGGGCTATAGATTTCCTAATTGTGTTCTTTTATTATTTATAAATTATTATTGTACTCTTAAGGGGAGATCTCCACTTGAGGGATTTTTTTCTTGACCCCTTTCTCCCTCATGTTTAGCCCCATTGCTTTTGATTTCAAACGTTTGCCCCATTAGTTTAGCGATGTTAAGAACTTTCACCCCATATTAAGACCTTTCGTGCAATTCAGGTGTCGATTTTATCCTGGCGAGCGATAGCGAGCCTGTAATTTAAGAGGAATCGGCCTTCGGCCGGGACATTTTTCTACCGAAAAATGTACCAATTTATCTTGAAAGGGACTCAAGGGGGTGTAATTTTAAGGTTGATGGAGGTCTAGGGAACAAACTAAATACCTCCCCTTAAGCGTTGTTTCCACATACCGATTTTGATTAGTTATTTTGTCGTTTTATTGTGTTCGTATACGTTTTGGCTTGCTTATTTTGCAAGTTTTACATTATAATTATCTATCTATCTATCTATTATTCTTTAGTTTCCTCCCCAGACCTCCCATCAAGCTTTAAAAAACATCCCCTAGATCCCCCCTGCGAGATAAATATGTACATTTTTCGGTAGAAAAATGTCCCAGCCAAAGGCCGGTTCTTTCTACAATTCCTGGCTCGCTATCGCTCGCCAGGAATATTATCGACACCAAAGGTTATAATTTTGACAAAGACACTGCATCTATCCTTCCTTGCTTTCAGTCACACACACACACACACACACACACACACACACACACACACACACACACACACACACACACACACACACACACACACACACATACACACACACACACACACACACACACACACACACACACACACACTCACACTGCCTAATTTACCTATCCATTCCTGCTAGCCACTTTCCTTTCAAATTGTGTTTCGCTCTTCGACTGGTGCTGCGGCCCCTCTGCCACAACCACCACCACAGGCAGACTCATCACAAACAGCACAGCACAACACAGCACACACAGCAGCACACACACGCTAACAACCACCATCACCACCACCACAGCAAACCACCACCACCACAGGCAGACTCATCACAAACAGAACAGCACAGCACAGCACACACAACAGCACACACACGCTAACAACCACCACCACCACAGGCAGACTCATCACAAACAGCACAGCACAGCACACACACACTAACAACCAGCACCACCACCACAGCAAACCACCACCACCACCACCACAGGCAGACTCATCACAAACAGCACAGCACAGCACACACACACTAACAACCAGCACCACCACCACAGCAAACCACCACCACCACCACCACAGGCAGACTCATCACAAACAGCACAGCACAGCACACACACACTAACAACCAGCACCACCACCACAGCAAACCACCACCACCACAGGCAGACTCATCACAAACAGCACAGCACAGCACACACACGCTAACAACCACCACCACCACCAGCACAGCACAGCACAGCACAGCACAGCACACACACGCTAACAACCACCACCACCACCAGCACAGCACAGCACAGCACAGCACAGCACACACACGCTAACAACCACCACCACCACCAGCACAGCACAGCACAGCACAGCACACCACACCACACCACACACACGCTAACAACCACCACCACCACAGGCAGACTCGTCACAAACAGCACAGCACAGCACAAACAGCAGCACACACACACACGCACGCTAACAATCTCCTGTAGGATCACACACTCCCCTTGCTTCAAACGATATACTTCTTCTTGCAAACCTCCGCGACAGAAACGACTAGCAACACTACTACTATATGTATGTATGTATGTATGTATGTATAGGTGTGTGTTTGTGTGTATGTATGTATGTATGAATGTAATGTATGAATGTATGTATGTATGTGTCTATGTATGTAGTAAAACTCGCTAGAAAAAAAATGAAACATTGGATCACCAAGCTTTCGTCTATTCTCTCAAGACATCTTCAGGGTATTACAAGAAAACAAGGGAAGAGTGGGGCGTATTTATGTATGTATGTATGTACTCTGGCACATACCCCACAGCTGGGGGTGGCCGACAGAGCCCGAACAAGGACAACACAACACAAATAGAAAAACAAAACTCACACTAATACTATACCCCGTTTTGCTCCAATAGTGTTGATAACATGTTAAACCCATTAGTTTGGTTACAATGAGACGCTTCACCCCATGCAGGTGTCGATTTATTTTTTCTGGGAGAGAGATAATGAGCCTGTAACTTTGTAGAAATCGAAATATGTGCAAATTTGTCTGGGAACTTTCTGCCTCTCTATAGGCATTTACCTTTGGCCTTCCCTCCTTCGATCCTGCCTTTGTCATTGGGGGTTTGGGCCGTGGGACTTTCTGCCACTGGTCTGCCGTTGCTTGTTTATAAACCCTTCGGCGTCCCTCCTCCCTCCCTAAACCTGCCCAGCAAGCTAAACCAACACCCGGGTCTGCTTTTATATATCCACCGTATAGTGTAGTCCCCGGTCAACAGTGCTATATAACCCAGGCCAGGTAAGAAGAAGAATAGCTGTGTGTGTGTGTGTGTGTGTGTGTGTGAGTGTGAGTGTGAGAGAGAGAGAGAGAGAGAGAGAGAGTTACATAGATACACAGACCTTGCGGTCACTACTAGGTAGTCCGGACTTAATGCTAAAATAGAATTTGCTACAAAGTGGAAGGCAAGGATAGCAGAGAAGAAGGCTCTCTCCCCACCCACTTCTCCCTCTGACCGTTAGTCGGCAGGAAATTAAGTTGGGGAAAGAAGTCCCCCAGCAGAATGAGAAAAACTTCTACTGGGAAATGTATAGTAAAGAACGAAGATGAGAGAGGGAGAGAGAGAGACGGTGTTCATATTGCTGTGGTCTGATAACCCCTGATGTCTGCAGGGTAGGAGGGGAGAGCAGCAGCAGAAGAGGTCTGTCATTCCCTAACTCTCTCTCTCTCTGCCTTAGTAAAATACAGGGGAATAGTCCTCCAAATCATATATTTATAATTATTAGAACGCTTGTGGGGTTTCAATACCTTTATATATATATATATATATATATATATATATATATATATATATATATATATATATATATATATATATATATATATATATATATATATATATATATATATATATATATATATATATTATTATTATTATTATTATTTATTTTTTATTATATCATATTTTTTTTAATGTGGGCCACTTTTGCAATCTAATGTCAACCCCTTCTGTTCCGGTGACGCCTTTTGAATTTTATTCTAGCTATATTTAGACGATTTTGTGCAGCTTAAGTGCGATAGTTATACGCCTGTTAATTACTGGAGGCCCTTTATTAAACTGAACACAATCGTCTAACAGTAGCCAGAATAAAGTACAAAAAACGGCACTGGTATTGGAAGGGTTAACCTCCCGCACATATTAAAACTTGTACATATATACCTGTAACCTCCCCCACATATTAAAACTTGTACATAATTATATACCTGTAGCCTCCAGCACATATTGAAACTTATACATATATACCTGTGACCTCTGCGCCCATACACAACCCGAAGCGTGGTAACTGCTTCATTGGAATTCCATTTTCGCAGGTAATTGCAAGGTGGAATATCGCCGAGTCTGCCTTGAAAATGACTTGACTTTCAGCCTAACTGCAAATTAGTTGTTACGAGGTTCAATCCTCTGGCGGGGTTTGCGAGCGATTTCCCAGCCCCACTTCTCCCGTTATTATTTCTAGAAGACGGCTGAGTCGATATTATTTCTAGAAGACGTTATTATTTCTAGAAGACTTTATTATTTCTAGAAGACGTTATTATTTCTAGAAGACGTTATTATTTCTAGAAGACGTTATTATTTCTAGAAGACGTTATAATTTCTAGAAGACTTTATTATTTCTAGAAGACGTTATTATTTCTAGAAGACGTTATTATTTCTAGAAGACGTTATTATTTCTAGAAGACGTTATTATTTCTAGAAGACGTTATTATTTCTAGAAGACGTTATTATTTCTAGAAGACGTTTTTATTTCTAGAAGACGTTTTTATTTCTAGAAGACGTTATTATTTCTAGAAGACGTTATTATTTCTAGAAGACGTTATTATTTCTAGAAGACGTTATTATTTCTAGAAGACGTTATTTCTAGAAGACATTATTATTTCTAGAAGACGTTATTATTTCTAGAAGACGTTATTATTTCTAGAAGACGTTATAATTTCTAGAAGACTATTATTTCTAGAAGACTATTATTTCTAGAAGACATTATTTCTAGAAGACGTTATTATTTCTAGAAGACGTTATTATTTCTAGAAGAAATTATTTCTAAAAGACGTTATTATTTCTAAAAGACATTATTTCTAGAAGACGTTATTATTTCTAGAAGACGTTATTATTTCTAGAAGACGTTATTATTTCTAGAAGACGTTATTATTTCTAGAAGACTATTATTTCTAGAAGACATTATTATTTCTCGAAGACGTTATTATTTCTAGAAGACGTTTTTATTTCTAGAAGACGTTATTATTTCTAGAAGACTGCGGAGTCGATAGAGCGAAAGAACAGTTGGGTATATTTGGGATTTATGGGAGTTCTATTCTCTCTCTCTCTCTCTCTCTCTCTCTCTCTCTCTCTCTCTCTCTCTCTCTCTCTCTCTCTCTCTCTCTCTCTCTCTCACACACACAGAGTTCTTACTAGTTTACGCACACAAGGCCAAGGGATACATTCACCCAATTTACCTGCCCGATTGATTGATGATAGTTTGATTGGCCTCTTAATAATTACCATCCCTAGCCTCTCCTCCTCCTTACCACTATTATCTCTCACTATACTAAGATTTATTTCGACAGGCGGTAAATTAAGGGAGCTCTGAAAGCTTAAAAAATTACACTTAATCAGAAGTCAGCCGCCTAACATAATCTACCTTCAGTCTAGTTACTGATACCAGTGCGAAAATGTCCCGAAATAATACAAGAAAAAACTTGCTCATGGAAAATTGACGGAAAAAGCACTCGTGTGACAGCAGTTTAAGTGGTGAATAAGTCTTGGGGAAATAAGTTGACATTTTGTGTGTGGCGAGTTCTCTTCCTGGTATATAGACATTTTGGTGTAATATATATATATATATATATATATATATATATATATATATATATATATATATATTGCACACACACACACACACACACACACACACACACACACACACACACACACCTGCCCACTCCCTTCACTTCCTACCCCATCTTTTCACCTTTACCCCCCTCCCCCCCCCCGGCCCCATACCCCCTCCCTCTGCCCTTGTTCCCACATCAGTCAAGAGGCTAGGGGAGGGGGGGGGGGGGGAATAAGCCGGCCATCTTTCTTTTTTTCCTTTCCGTGTGTTTTCCAGCCGCCATTTTGCATCCCTCTTGGTTAACCCTCTCGAGATCCAATATATAACGCGTTTTCTGTTGTCTGGCTATTATTAGACGATTAGGTTCGGATTAGGCAGGGCATGGGGAAGTCAGAGGGTTAATTGAGATAGTCTTTAGCCCCACAGTTCCCACAGATCCTTCCTAAACTGTATAAAGTTGTCTAAAGTTAATCAGACTAAACTCTACTCTTCAAAGGGTTAACCATTTATACTCCTCTGAATTTGGCCGCGAATTTGATTGTGGGTGTATTTTTTCTGAGGAGTGGTGGTTGGAGGGCATTGTTTATTATACTGTACAGTCGCGCTAATAAGTCATGTCCCAGCTGTCATTACGTTTGGCTGGCTCTGTGCTGTATTAATGTCTGTCAGATGTTGAATAGGATGGGCAAGTGTAAGAACATGCTTGTATATCTCACTGGAAATGAATATATACAATTTTAGACATTGCTGATACCAATTATTGATCAAAACATACATGGTGCCGAGACATCACTTATTAGCGCGACTGTACAATCGCGCTAATAAGTGATGTCTCGGCACCAAGTATGTTTTGATAAATAATTGGTATCAGTAATGTCTTAACCTCCACTTACCCACCCTATTCAACATCTGACAGACATTATTACAGCACAGATCAAGCCAAACGTAATGACAGCTGGGACATGACTTATTAGCGCGACTGTACATCCAATAATACATAATTATGCTCTACTGTTCCATGTATTTAACCCCCTTTGTACCGGCTAAGTCTTTTTCATTATATTGTAGCTAGGTATTGCCAAATGTGTGCAGTTTAAAGGAATCTGTGGTAGTAGAAAGGGTTACGTGAGATAGTTCGAAGCCTGGAAATTGGTGGAGGCCCTTTTTAAAACTGAAGGCAATCGTCTAATAGTTGGTAGACTAAAGTAAAAATAACGGCGCCGGTACACAAGGGGTTAAGGGGGGTGACCTGTTTTTGTTCTGTCCTTTTCTATCTTTCTCTGGCTTGTATCCATTTGGTCCCCATTCAGCCTACTGTTTTAAGACGTTTATCCCCATCCAGGTGTCAATTTTTGACTGGTGAGCGGTAGCGAGCCAGCATATTTTTTATTTTTGTTTGACAGCAGGCTAAATTTGTAAATTTTTCGATAGAAAAATGTCTCCGGCGAAGCCGGATTTCTTCATATAATGCTGGCTCGCTATCGCTCGCCAGGAAGAAATCGACACTTAGATTGGGATAAACGTCTTAAAATAGTTGGCTGAATGGGGCCGAATGGATACAAGCCAGAGAAAGAGAGAAAAGGACAGAAATAACATAAAGTAGGTCACCCCCCTTAAGGGGAAGATTTTAGTTTGCTCCCTAGACCTCAATCAAGCTTAAGAAATACCCCCTTGACCCACCTTCGAGATTACTTTTTACATTTTTCAGTAAAAACAATATTAGGCTGAAGGCCAGTTCTTCCTGAATGGTAAGTCGCTATCGCTCGCCAGGAAACAATCGACACCTAAATGGCATGGAAGGTTTTAACCCCTTGAAGCTCTGACGCATTTTAGCAGTTTATTTTGGCTATCATAGACGATTTTATGCAGCTTAGGAAGTATCTGTGTGTATTAAAAGGGTAAAGGCTATCTCAATCAACCCTTTGACTTCCATATACCGTTACTAATCTGAATAAAATCGTCTAATAGTAAACCAGAAACAGAACAGAAACGCGTGTTGGAGCTTGAAAGGGTTAAAATGTGTTGGAAAGTAAGTTCCTTCCAAAAATCAATCCAAAGCGTTATAATTTCACAAAGAAAACTATAGGAGGTCCACGAATGTTTATAAGGGGCTGTACAATCAGGTTACAGGTATCTCAACCCCCTCCCCCCCCCCCCCATATCTCCCGCGAGCCACCTGTTTCCCCCACCCCTCCATCCTTCCTCTCCATAACCCCCCTTCCCTCCTTTCAACTCCCCCCCCCCCCCCCCCCCCCCCCCCCCCCCCCCCATTTCCCCCCCCCCCCCCCCCCCCCCACCTCCTTCTCTCCTCTCCATAACCCCCTTCCCTCCTTTCAACCCCCCCCCTCCTTTCCCCTTTTCAACCACCCCCCCCCCCCCCCTTCCCCGTGTCCGCATTCCTCAGGGGGATCTGCTCAACCCTTTTCCGTATGTGCTATGACGCATCTGGTCCTTGGGTTCCGGTTACCCTTAGACGATTCTGTACGGGAGAGGAAGACGCCGGACACACACACACACACACGCAAACACATTACACATACACACGCAAACACATCACAACCACCTGCATATACACACACACACACCACACACACACACACACACACACACACAAACACTTGCATACACACACACACACACCTGCATACACATACACACGCAAACACATCACAACCACCTGCATATACACACACACACACATCACAAACACCTGCATATACACACACACACACATCACAAACATCACAAACACCTGCATATACACACACACACACACACAGCCCGTAGCTTAGTAGGTAGAGCTCTCGTCTCACACACGAGGGGTCGGGGGTTCAATCCCCGGCCGGGCGGAGACAAATTGGGCTTGTCTCCTTTCATGTGTTAGCCTCAGTTCACCTAGCTGTAAATAGGTACCTGGAATAAGTGGACGACGTTGTGACGTCCCATCTGGGGTTGGCAAAAATGGTACAAGGCGAGATGGGTATCATATGGTTCACCTAAGCTGATGGCTACCTAAGCCTTCGGGCGAGACGGTACCGTCTATAGTGAGAATGGTACCATACAGATCCACCCTAAGCCTTCGTTTCCGATGTCGCCAATTGGCTAAATACAGACTACAGACACATCCACAGCCATTCCAACAGTACATAAAACACTTAACATGCATTTCACGCCAATACATTCCCAGTTAAGGAGGCGCGATAATAATGAGCTTAGCTCGCATTGCGTGGATTCCCCTTGACGAACAAGTAACTGAGTAACACACACACACACACACAAACACCTGCACACACACACACACACACACACAAACACCTGTATACACACACACATCACAAACACCTGCACACACACACAAACACCTGCACACACACACACACACTTCTCCCTCATGTTTAGCCCCATTAATTTTAACATTTGAAGACGTTCGCCCCATTAGTTAGGCGATGTTGAATCCTTTTCCCCCATTTCTTTGTCAATATATAAACATGTTCGTGCCATTTAGGTGTCGATTAGATAGATAGTCGGAGATAGATAGATATACAGAGAGAGAGAGAGAGAGAGAGAGAGAGAGAGAGAGAGAGAGAATAAGAGATATAACCCTAGTGACCAAATATGGCTACAAATACAGTGAGTCCCCCCCCCCTACCCTCCCTCCCCCCCACCCTACTCTTGATATCCGACCCTCCATCCCCCCCCCCCCTCTCCTCCACGTCCCTTTTCCTCCTCTTCCACGCCCCCTCCTTCTCTTCCACCCCCCTCTCCTCTTCCTATCTCACGCCCCCCCTTCTTCTCCCCCTCTCCTCCTCTTCCACTCGCCCTCCCCCCCCCTCCTCCTCTCCCACTACCCTCACCCCTATCATCCTCCTCCACTCCCTCCTCCTCCTCCTCTCCCTTACTTTCTCCTCCTCTTCCACCCCACCCCTCTCCTCCTCTTCCACCCCACCCCTCTCCTTCTCTTCTTCCACTTCTCCCTCCTTCTCCTCACCTTCCTCTCCCTCCCTCCCCCATCCCCTGCTCCTCTTCCACCCACCCCCATCCCCTGCTCCTCTTCCACTACCCCTCCCCCCATCCCCTTCTCCTCTTCCATGCCCCTTCCCCCTCTTCCACTCCCCCTCCTCTTCCATGCCCCCTCCTCCTCCTCCTCTCCCACTTTTCCCTTCCCTTCTTGCCTTCCCCGTAGCTCTTGAACTCTTGAAGCGGAGACGACCCAGCTCATCATCCGGGCGACAACGGGATATATGAGTATACTGTATAATTATAACCCCCCCCCAACCCACAACGGGATATATGAGTATACTGTATATAACCCCCCCCCCCCAACCGGATATATATGATATACTGTATATAACCCCCCCCCCCCCCCAACGGGATATAATGAGTATACTGTATATAACCCCCCCCCCCCCCCCAACCCACAACGGGATATATGAGTATACTGTATATAACCCCCTCCCCCAACCCCCACTCCTCCCGCTGGTTAATATCCACAATATTGGCCTTAAGGGGGCACTGCTTGGTTTTTGGCCTATATATAATTATATAGTATATGTATTAACTATATTTATTAGGTTCCTCGCTAGAGCTCCATCAAACTTAAGAAAATACCCCCTAGACCCCCTTTCAAGATAGATTTGTACCGAAGGCGGATTCCTCTTAGAAGTACAGGCTAACTTGCACGAAAGGTCTTAAAATTGGCAAGGAAATGGGACGAAAGGTGTTAAAATCGCCAAAATATTGGGCCGACCGTCTTAAATTCTCAAAACTAATGGGGCTAAACGCGAGGGAGAAAGAGGTCCAGAAAAACAAGCACTACCCCCTTTAATGTTATGAGAACAATTGTTTGAAATGCATCACCTGCCCATAACGCATGCCACGTAACATTCAACCTCATACACTGATGCAAAGCCAGCCATTGACATTTCACCGAAGCAGGTGTCGGTTCGCGTGTACAGGTTGTTCCAATCACTTATTAAGGGGAGGTATTTAGTTTGTTCCCTAGACCTCCATCAACCTTAAAATTACACCCCCTCGAGTCCCTTTAAAGATAAATTTGTACATTTTTCGGTAGAAATATGTCCCAGCCAAAGGCCGGTTCCTCTTAAATTACAGGCTCGCTATCGCTCGCCAGGATAAAATCGACACCTGAATTGCACGAAAGGTTTTAATATGGGGTGAAAGTTCTTAAAATCGATAAACTAATGGGGCAAACGTTTTATAATATCAAAAGCAATGGGGCTAAACATGAGGGAGAAAGGGGTCAAGAAAAAAATCCCTCAAGTGGAGACCTCCCCTTAATGGTTCAATTTTTGGGCGTTTTTTTGCATGTATTCATTATTTGTCTAGTTTCCTCCATAGACCTCCAAAAAAAAACCACACACACAACGTTAGATCCCGCGTCTAGATTAATTCGTAAATTTTTCGGTAGACAAATGTCCCGGCCGAAGGCTGGTTCTTCCAAAATTATAGGCTCACTATCGTTCGCCAGGGAAATAATCGACACCTAAATAGCACGAAAAGTCTAAATATTGACGAAAAAATGGGGCGAAAGATCTTAAAATCGACTAACTAATGGGGCGAAAGATCTTAAAATCGACTAACTAATGGGGCAAACATCTTCACATCTGAAAACTAATGGGGCTAAACATGAGGGAGAAAGTGGTCCAGAAAACCGGCCCATCCCCCCTTAATTCTCATGGCCCAGGAATATAATGCGATATAATTATGTACAATCATGAGCCATAACACCGGCACACCCATCTGAATGTTTGATGTTTTGATGCTAAGTTGTGAAGTCTCTGGGATATATATAAATAACACCCCGTTCTCAACATTAATCATCAATTACAAATCCCAATGCACTTGAATAAACTAATTAAAGCATGTGGTCCTCCCGGGATTCGAACTCGGGACACCACACCCAGAACATAAGCATCTGAACCATTACACCACCAACACAGTTAACAGGTTGAGTACACGATCACGATTAATATCCATTTTCGATTTTTTGGATATCAATCTAATCATGTACTCAGACCAAACTGCATTATGGAAAGCGTTTAGACTGTTTTGCTTGGGTCGATGGAGTTCCGTGTGTACTGGGGGAGTGTGTAGAGTACGTGTGTGTACTGGGGGAGTGAGTGTGTGTACTGGGGGAGTGTGTACGTGTGATTGTGTGTGTGTACTGGGGGAGTGTGTACGTGTGATTGTGTGTGTGTACTGGGGGAGTGTGTACGTGTACTGGGGGAGTGAGTGTGTACTTTTGTGTGTGTACTGGGGGAGTGTGTACGTGTGATTGTGTGTGTGTACTGGGGGAGTGTGTGTGTGTGCTGTTGTGTGTGTACTGGGGGAGTGTGTACGTGTGATTGCATGTGTGTGTACGGGGAGAGTGTGTGCTTTTGTATGTATTAGAATGAGCGTGTGTACGTTTGATTGCGTGTGTACTGGGGGAGTGTGTACGTGTGATTACGTGTATATGTCTGTGACTGTATATGACTGTGTGACTGTATATGACTGTGTATATAGACTAAGTAGAGCCAACAAGGTGGACAACTCTAGGGTATCACCGGGTTGACAGTTTCCAGGTGAAGTTCACAAGTTGAAATCACCCCTCTCTCTCTCTCTCTCTCTCTCTCTCTCTCTCTCTCTCTCTTCCGTCATCTCTCTCTCTCTATCTCTCTCCTCTCTCTCGCTCTCTCTCTTCTCTCTCTCTCCTCTCTCTATCTCTCTTCTCTTCGCTCTCTCTTCGCTCTCTCTCTCTCTCTCTCTCTCTCTCTCTCTCTCTCTCTCTCTCTCTCTCTCTCTCTCTCATCCTCTCTCTTCTCTCTTCTCTCTCTCTCTCTCTCTCCTCTCTCTCCTCGCTCTATCTCTCTCTCTCTCTCGCTATATTCTCTATCTCTCTCTCTCTTTCTCTCTCTCTCTCTATCTCTCTCTCTCTTTCTCCTACTCTCTCTCATTTTCTTTTATACAGCTATCATAACACCTCTTCTCTACTCACCCATTTCTCCGTTTCATCACTCATCCTTCGCATTCCCTTATTTCATTCTTATCCTTACCATTCTATTCTCAGTCCGTTTGTTTTCTTCTCTCTCTTTCTCTCTCTCTCTCTCTCTCTCTCTTTTTTTCCTCTCTCGTCCTTCCTCTCTCTCTTCTCGATCTACAATCTCTCTCTCTCTCTTGTTTTCTTTTATCATTAGTTCTTTCGTTGTCTATTATTTTCACTATTTCTTCGTCTCCCGTTTTCTTTTAGCCAAGTCTCCATTTTCCATTACCCCATACTATAATAGTTTCTTCATATTCCTTTCATACTACTCTGCAAGCTTGATTTTTGTTCAGCTTAGGAAGTATCTGTCGCAATGTAGTATACGAGTGCAACATTTGTTTTTATACTGTGGCTAACACGAGTCATTTGTATTCATCTTACGAAAGGCCTCTCGCAGTGAAGGACTCGAACACCGCATTATTTGTTTTGCTTTCCTTCTCCAATCCCGTTAACCCCTTTTGTACCGGCGACGTCTTGTTTATTGGATTTCAGCTACATTTAGACGATTTTATGAAGCTTAGAAAGGATATAAGGTAGCTAGAAGGAATAATTGAAATATTTTGTGAAGTTTCAATGTGTAGAATATTGAGTATTGTTCACACGTGTGGGGAGGATCCTCCCACACAGCTCTTCTAGACAAAGTAGAAAAGAAAGCCTTCCGTCTCATTAACTCACGTCCACTCACCAATTATCTGCAGTGTCTCTCTCTTCGCCAAAATGGTGCATCTCTCACTATTCTACCGCTCTAATACATATCAATGTTTATTGCAGAGCTTTTGTTTGATATGGTGGGCTTAGTTGTTATTGTAATCAGGCAACCTGTCGTAGTTGGGTCTATCGTGGTTGGGAGGCCAGTTTCTCGCAAACACAGTTCCCACCCCTACATTGTGCAACTCACCAACTCTAGAGTGAAACGTTATCCTCAATCTTTCTTCTATTCAACAGCTGAGCTCTGGAACTTTCTCTCAGAATCAGTTTTTTCCACTCTTCCTATGACTCAAATTGCTTCAAACTCTTTGTGTTCAGACATTATGGCTCGAATGTCCCTTGATTTTGGCCCTGTCACTCATTTCAACTCTGGGGGAGGGCACTCGCTACAGGCCAGTTCTGCCTTCTTGTACTCGCTCACTTACATAGAACAACAGACGTCATTCCTACGTTGATACTAAATAGTCTAATGCCAGCATTAGAAAAGGACGTCACCGGTACTGAAGGGGTTAAACTCCTCTGTATACCCTTATTTCATATCTTCTAAACTGCATATTCCAATTATTACACATCTTCAGTCATGCAAAGGATCTGAAACTTTTAGAGTGAATTATTATGCAATAAATATACTCATCTTTTTTTTTTCTTTTTTTTTTTTTTTTTAAAGAGACAATGAACGGAGGAAGGAAAAACACAGATAAAACAAAAAAATCTACACTAGTATATCAACTTTCCTTGTTTATTCGAATCCTATGATATACTCGGTGCCTGACTGGAATTGTAGACTACATTAAGGGGAGGTTTTTAGTGTGTTTCCTAGACTTCCATCAAGCTTGAAATTACACTCCCTTGACCCCCTTTCAAGATAAATTTGTACATTTTTCGGTAGAAAAATTTCCCGGCCGAAGGCCGGTTCCTCTTAAATTACAGGCTCGCTATCGCTCGCCAGGAAAAAATCGACACCTAAATAGGACGAAAGGTCTTAAAAGTGACATAAATGGGGTGAAAGTTCTTAAAATCGCCAAACTAATGGGGCGAACGTTTTAAAATCTCAAAAGTAATAGGGCTAAACATGAGGGAGAAAGGGGTAAAGAAAAAAATCCCTCAAGTGGAAATCTCCCCTTAATGTTAGTCAGTATTTTTATTTTCATTATTTGTTTATACTTGTTTCATACTTGTTTTATTTGTATGTATTTTTTTACTTTTCTTTTTTCGAAGTTATTGAGAAACGACCACTTAAATATAGTCGCCATCAAGTGTGCAGTCAGTGAGAGAACTTTGATCTTTCAGGACCCAAAACATTTCTCCTTCAGCACCGAGCCCCATGCGTCTTTCACACTACCCGAGAATTCTTCATGCATTATTACCCTCCCAGGGGTGGGGTGGGGGGGGGGGGGGGAGAGGGGGTCAGATGGGGACTGCTCTGGTCGCCGCTTGTTATTTCATCCTCCGCACATCATTCCCAATCCGGACAGGGCCACAATTGAAAGGGGGTATTATTCTTTGCCCCCCCCCCCCCCCCCCACCCTTCCACGTAGATGGTTGACAGGTTCGCTATTATGTGCACCAACTCTTATATCCCTCCTCCTACCGGTAATAACAGATTCTCGGGGGCTTGCATTATTGATCATCTTTGCAACTCAACCTGCACATTTTCTCCCTCGTGCAACTTTTTGAGATGTGGGGGGAGGATGGGGGGGGGGGGGTCAAATTTCGGGGAAGGGGTAGCGGGAGGGGGTGGTAGAAATGTCTGTGGGGTAGAGGGAGCGGGAGGAGGGGTGCATTTCCGTGGTGGGGGAAGGGGTATGGATAGGGGTGGCACGAATTTTGTTGGGATATGGAGCCGATGGGGATGGGTGTTGCGAATTATGGTGGGGTATGATTAGGGGGTAGGTTAATTTCGGTGGGGTAGGGGGAATGGGTAGGGGAGTGATGGGGATAATTTCGGTAGGATAGGAGGGAAGGGTAGGGGGAGAGAGGAGGTTGATTTCAGGGGGGGAGGGGTGGGGGGGTAATGGCATTCGGAGGGGGTAGGGGTGATGGGGGGTTATTGCATTCGGGAGGGGGTAGGGGTGATGGGGTGGTATTGAATTCGGGGTGGGGTAGGGGGAGGGGTGGTAGGAATTCGGTGGGGTCGGGGGTAGTATGAATTCGGCTTGGGGGGTATTAGGGCGGGGTAGTTTGAATTCGAGTGGGTGAGGGGTGGTATTGAATTCGGTGGTGGGGTAGGGGTTGGAGGGATTGGACTTCGGTGGGGTAGGGGTTGGTATTGAATTCGGTGGGGTAGGGGGTAGTATTGAATTCGGTGGGGTAGGGGGTAGTATTGAATTCGGTGGGTGAGGGGTGGTATTGAATTCGGTGGGGTAGGGGTTGGTATTGAATTCGGTGGGGTAGGGGGTAGTATTGAATTCGGTGGGGTAGGGGGTTAGTATTGGAAATTCGGTGGGTGAGGGGTGGTATTGAATTCGGTGGGGTAGGGGTTGGTATTGAATTCGGTGGGGTAGGGGGTAGTATTGAATTCGGTGGGGTAGGGGGAGGGGTAGTATTGAATTCGGTGGGTAGGGGTGGTATTGAATTCGGTGGGGTAGGGGGTAGTATTGAATTCGGTGGGGTAGGGGGTAGTATTGAATTCGGTGGGGTAGGGGGAGGGGTAGTATTGAATTCGGTGGGGTAGGGGGTGGTATTGAATTCGGTGGGGTAGGGGGTAGGGGGTAGTATTGAATTGGGTGGGGTAGGGGGAGGGGTAGTATTGAATTCGGTGGGGTAGGGGGGAGGGGTAGAGAGTTATATGAAATTTCGGTGGGGTTAGGGTGGTGGTTATTGAATTCGGTGGGGTATGGGGGTGAGTAATTTGGAATTCGGTGGGTGAGGGGTGGTATTGAATTCGGTGGGGTAGGGGTTGGTATTGAATTCGGTGGGGTAGGGGGTAGTATTGAATTCGGTGGGTGAGGGGTGGTATTGAATTCGGTGGGGTAGGGGTTGGTATTGAATTCGGTGGGGTTAGGGAGGTGGGTAGTCATTGATGAATTCGGTGGGTGGGGGGGGGTAGGGGGAGGGGTAGTATTGAATTCGGTGGGTAGGGGGTGGAGATGAGGGTCTCACCTGCACAATCTCAAAATTTGCTGACGATACAAAAATTGCAAATAGCGTACTCTCAAAAGAACAAGTTGACGATATGCAAACACACTAATCTAGGATGACAATTGTCATGTTGGGCCCAAAATTTTGGGCAAATGTGAGTTTGCAATGCGGGAAAAATAAATGTAAACGGTACTACATGTCGGATACCTAAATGAGGGAAAGGGCAAACCAACTATTCGATGGAATGGCACTCAGCTTAAGAATGAAAACAGAGGAAGGAAAGAAACTTTTGGAATCTGGGAGTAACAATATCGAAGTAGCGGAACCTAAAAAAACCCGACGTCAACAATGTGCAGAAGTTGTTAAGAAAGGCAAAACAAAATAATTGGGCTTTATAGGCAGGTCATTTGAGACATAAATCCAAAGAAATGTTATCCTAACCCTTTACAATTCCTGTTAAGTCCGCCCTCTTTCTGGGATACTGCGTTCCAAGCTGGTGCCCCTTAGTAACCAAAAAGGTATAATAAACAAGCTCTAGAAACGAGTTCAAACGTAGGAGTTACCAAAATGATACCTAGCCTAAAAGACAACAAAACATACGAAAGAGACGTCTTAGAAGAATTAAATCTATTTTTCCTTTAAACCCAGGCGCAGAATTTTAAAGGCAGGCGACATTAATGCCAATGTGTTCCAAACAAATCATGCAAAGGCAATCGGACAATAGGTGAACTGTAGTAAGTACTTCACTATCCGGACCCAAATCTAATTACCCACGCGGGGGGGAAAACACTGGTTTTGGCAAACATTATTGGTAAATCTTTTAAACTCTGCACGAATCTACGGGGGGAATTTCTTCTTCAATCGATGTTTGTCAACTTGTGGGAATGGGCTTCCCCGAGGACGTTAATAGGCTGCAAGGCCACCGTTGAATTTCATTTAAATTCCGCCTAGACAAATAGCTCGACATCAAACCCGACGACTGACTGCGTTTGTAAAATGAATAACTTTATCCTCCCCTCAGTTTACTAACTCATATGTCCCTACTAAACTTCCTAGTCCTGCCACGTTTATAGTGGGCAGGGAAAAGTAGTTCCCTTTCCCAAATGGTTTCCCTTACCCACTCCTAAAAACCCACTGTTTGGGTACACTTGATTCCTCAGTGTTTTGGAAGGAAAAGGCAACCTAGAAGGTGTCACTAGATCTTTGTTGTTGCTTGATTTCCTTTTGTTATGTGAATTCGGTGGGGTAGGGGGTGGCTAGTATTGAATTCGGTGGGTTAGGGGGGGTTAGGTTGAGTATTGAATTCGGGATGGGTTTTAGGGGGTAGTATTGACTTCGGTGGGGTTAGGGGGAGGGGTAGATATCAGTATTGAATTCGGTGGGGTAGGGGGGTGGTATTGGAATTCGGTGGGGTAGGGGTGTGGGTAGTATGAATTCGGTGGGGTAGGGGGTAGTATTGGAAGTTCGGTTGGGGTTAGGGCGGGGGAGGGGTAGTATTAGGAGGAAATTCGGTGGGGGTAGGGGGGTGGTAGTAGTTTGAATTACGCGGTGGGGGTAGGGGGGAGGGGTAGGTAGGGTTATAGGGTGAATTGATGCGGTGGGCGTAGGGGGTGAGTATGAATTCGGTGGGGTAGGGGGAGGGGTGGTATTGAATTCGGTGGGGTAGGGGGTGGTATTGAATTCGGTGGGGTAGGGGGTAGTATTGAATTCGGTGGGGTAGGGGGTAGTATTGAATTCGGTGGGGTAGGGGTAGGGGTTAGGGGGAGGGGGTGGCAGTGATATAAATTTCGGTGTCAGGGCGGAGATGGCGTTGACCTTTGCGGAGTTGGAGTGAAAATAAGCGGGCGTTGTCATCTTCGGAGGCGCGTTGAAAAGTCCAGCTGCAATCTCGCTCGGTCCAGCTGGCATTTGTGAGATTGACACTCTTGAGAAGTCTGAGTCTCTCTCTCTCTCTCTCTCTCTCTCTCTCTCTCTCTCTCTCTCTCTCTCTCTCTCGCTCTCGCTCTCTTCTCTCTCTCTCTCTCTCTCTCTCTCTCTCTCTCTCTCTCTCTCTCTCTCTCTCTCTCTCTCTCTCTCTCTCTCTCTCTCTCTCTCTCTCTCTCTCTCTCTCTCTGACATATTTTACTGTTGGTAACTGGCTGTTAATATTGCCATATAATACTGATAAATAAATATATATATACTGTATATATATAAAATGTAATACGAATTTAGGTAGTATGTATTCAAGATATGATTAATACTATACTGTTGAAGGGGGGATGGGCGTATACACGTATATATTGGCTCATTTATATATCTTTGTATTATATTGGTTTAGTTTCCTCCCTGGTGGACCTCCATCAAACTTAGAGTAACAACCCCAGGATCCCCCTTGAAGATGTATGTGTACATTTTTCGGTAGAAAAATGTCCCGTCCGAAGGCAGGTACCTACTAAATTACAGGCTCGCTATCGCTCGCCAGGAAAAAATCGACTCCCAAATGGCACGAAAAGTCTTAATAATTGACAACAAATGGGGCGAAAGTTCTTAAAATCGCCAAACTAATGGGGCCAAGCGTCTTAAAATCTGAAAACTAATGGGGTTAAACATGAGGAAGAAGGAGCACAAGGAACACGACCCCTCTCCCCTTAAAGACAGACATTTCGTGAGAGATGTTCAGGGTTTGTGACCTTTGAATTCGGTCAGTGGACACGCTCGACTCGCTTAAGGGGAGATCTCCACTTGAGGGATTTTTTTTTGACCCCTTTCTCCCTCATGTTTAGCCCCATTGCTTTTGATATTATAAAACATTTGCCCCATTAGTTTAGCGATTTTAAGAACTTTCACCCCATATTAAGACCTTTCGTGCAATTCAGGTGTCGATTTTATCCTGGCGAGCGATAGCGAGCCTGTAATTTAAGAGGCACCGGCCTTCGGCCGGGACATTTTTCTACCGAAAAATGTACAAATTTATCTTGAAAGGGACACAAGGGGGTGTAATTTTAAGCTTGATGGAGGTCTAGGGAACAAACTAAATACCTCCCCTTAATGCATATAATCGCAGGTTTGTGTATTAAGTATCAATTGCGTAAAGGACCTTCTATAATGTTGGCTAGTGAGATATGCCATTAACCCCTTCTGTATCGGTGACGTCTTTCTCATTATATTCTACCTAGATTAAGACCACCACCACCTATAACACTCATAACACCACCACCACCACCAATAACAATCACCCCACCACCACCACCACCTATAACACTCATACCACCACCACCAATAACAATCACCCCACCACCACCACCACCACCACCACCAATACCAATAACAATCATCTCACCACCACCACCACCAATACCACCACCACCACCACTCACACCATCACCAATAACACTCTCGCTCACCAATATCGTTCTAGCTCCTTTAAACGTCAGCTCGCGAGGAAAAATAAAGTTAAGCTCTTTAATTAATCGAGGACCCCAAAAGATAAGTTGGAATTGACAGCGTTAGCCTGTGAATGACGAGGGTGAGGGGGGGGGGGGGGGGGGGGATTGGGGGATGGTGAGGGTGGAGGTGGCGAGTTTGAGATGGGTGGGGATGGTGGGGGTTGAGGAATGACGAAGATGAAGGGGTGGGGATGGTGAGGGTGAGATGGGTGGGGGCGAATGGATGACGTGGATGAAGGGGTGGGGTGGTGAGGGTGAGATGGAGGAGGGGGGGGGGTTGTGAAGGTGAAGGGGTGAGGGTGAGGGGGTGGGGGTGTTGTTTGGAGGGTGAGAGTGGGGGGGAGGGGGAATGCCGAGGGTGAAGGGGTGGTGGTAGTGAGGGTGGGGGTGTGTGGAGGGTGATAGTGGGGGCGGGGGAATGCCGAGGGTGAAGGGGTGGGGGTGGTGAGGGTGAGATGGGTATGAGTGTTTGGAGAGGGGGGGGTGCAGTTCAAGAAGAGTCTGCGGTATTAAATATCGTTAAGTGAGATAGTTATCATCCTTTTCATTGCTGGAGGCCTTTTTTTAACTGAGTAAAGTCCTAGATTAATGCCACATACCCGTTTGAACACTTACCGTATATCAGATCTCCTCCCCTAACTTTATACGCCTCTCAGGCAGACCTTTTTTCTGGACACCCCTTCTCCCTAATGTTTAGCCCCACTAGTTTTGAGATTATAATAAGACGTTCGGCACATTAGTTTGGCGATTTTAACACCTTTCGCCCCATTTCGTTGTCAATTTTAAGACCTTTCATGCCATTTAAGTGTCGATTATTTCCTGGCGAGCGAAAGCGAGCCGAAAAATGTACACATTTATCTTGAAGGGGGGGGGGGGGGGGTCTAGGGGTGTTTTCTAAGCTTGATGGAGGTCTAGGGTGGAAACTAAAAAAATATATGAATAAATGAATGAATAGACCAAACAAACGGCCAGTCTTAATATATTTTTACGTTTGGTACTAACCTATAATAATTATTTCTTTTCTTTGGTTCCAGGTGAGTTGTTCGGACCTGTGCAGCAGTGAAGGTATTGTAAGAGATATACTGTATAATTATGTCCAACATTTTTTTTTTTTTTTTTTTTTCTATGTGAGTGAGGGAGGCAAAAGGAAGAACTGCCTATAGCGAGTGCCTCCCCCATAGTTGAAAGAGTGACAGGGCCAAAATCAAGGGACGTTCGAGCCAAAATGCCTGGACACACGGAGTTTGAAGCAATTTAATTCATAGGAAGAGGGAAAGACTGATTCTGGGAGAGAGCTCCAGAGCTCAGCTGTTGAATAGAAGAAAGTTTGAGAGTAACGTTTCAGTCTTGGGTTGGAGAGTTGCACAGAGTAGGGGTGGGATTGTGTTGCAAGACTGGTACCACGTGCCCTACGTAAAGGAGGTGTTATACACTGGAAAAGCTCTGAGGAACACTGATTATTATACAGTAGTAGCGATAGAATAGCGAGAGAGATGCAACATTGCGGCGGAGAGAGAGAGAGTTGGTGAGTGGAAGGGAGTTAATGATACTAAAGGCCTTCCTTTCAACTTTGTCTAGGAGAGCTGTGTGAGAGGAACCTCCCCACACATGTGAACAATACTCAATACAAGGACGCGCTTATGCCCCTGTAAAGAGCAAGAAGCTGTGCAGGGGTAAAGAACCCCCTAAGGCGGTTGAGTACACCCAGCTTCTGGGAGGCTGCCTTAGCAAGACTGGTAATATGATCCTTCCAAATGAGAGCAGAAGAAAAAGAAACACCAAGAATATTGAGAGAAGATGAAGGATTGATTTTTGTATTGTTGAAGAATAAGGGATAGTCCGCTGGGAGTTCCGGACGGGTAGATAGATGGAGAAATTGGGTTTTGGAAGCATTAAAGGTAACAAGGTTTTCTCTGCCCCAATTGGAGATAATAGTTAGATCAGAATTTAAGAGTTCTATGGCTTCATTACGTTTGTCATTGAGGGATTGCTGGCTGGGGCGTGCTGAAAAACTAATGGAGTAGTGTAAGGTTGAGTCGTCTGCGTATGAATGGATGGGAATTGAGGTACTGTTGAGAAGATCATTTATAAAATTTAGAAAGAGAATAGGAGATAGGACAGAGCCCTGAGGAACACCGGAGTTTATAGGATGAGGAAGTGAGCGATGGCCGTCCACAACCGCAGCTATGGAACGGCCGGAAAGCAAATTAGAGACAAAGGCACAGATGGAGGGATAGAAACCGAAGGAGGGTAGTTTAGAAATTAAAGATTTGTGCCAGACTCTATCAAAGGCCTTCGATATGTCTAGTTCAATATATGGACCGGTTTTCTGGACCACTTTCTCCCTCATGTTTAGCCCCACTAGTTTTCAGATGTTAATATGTTTGCCCCATAGTTAGTCGATTTTAAGACCTTTCGCCCCATTTCGTCGTCAATTTTTAGACCTTTCGTGCTATTTAGGTGTCGATTTTTTCCCTGGCGAACAATAGTGAGCCTGTAATGTTGGAAGAACCGGCCTTCTGGAAGGGGGATCTAATGGATATTTTGTTTTGTTAAATCTGATGGAGGTCTAGGGAGGAAACTAGATAAATAATGAATACATGCAAAAATCGCCCAAAAAGTGAACCATCTCCCCTTAAAGGGGGTAGTGCTTCTTTGCTTTGCTCTATCAATTGTTTATATATTTATTTGTAGTCTCCTCGCTAGACCTCCATCAAGGTTAAAAGGTTTTGTATATAGTTTGTTCCCTAGACCTCCATCAACCTTAAAATTACACCCCCTCGAGTCCCTTTCAAGATAAATTTGTACATTTTTCGGTAGAAAAATGTCCCGGCCCGAAGGCCGGTTCCTCTTAAATTACAGGCTCGCTATCGCTCGCCAGGATAAAATAGACGCCTGAATTGCACGAAAGGTCTTAAAATGGGGTGAAAGTTCTTAAAATCGCTAAACTAATGGGGCAAACGTTTTATAATATCAAAAGCAATGGGGCTAAACATGAGGGAGAAAGGGGTCAAGAAAACAATCCCTCAAGTGGAGACCTCCCCTTAAAAGGTTTTGTATATAGTTATAAATAATTGGATTTCTTCTAGGTTATTTATATATGTTATACATGATTTGATTTCTTCTCTGCTCTGTCTCTAATATGATATATTATATGATTTGCGTCAGTGCAAATAATAAAAAAAAAAAAAAAAAAAAAAAAAAAAAAATCAAATCGAGTAAACTAGAAAATGAAAATAAACAAATTGGAAGAGTGGGGATTGGGCCTGAGCATATAGATAGATATAGATAGATAGCATTTTTTTTTTTTTTTTTTTTTTTTTTTTTTTTTTTTACTATAATAAACACGTTTTTCGTAATACCGGTACAAGTTTTTCGAATGAATAAAATGATGCGGATTATGCATTGAACATTGTACATTGGTGCCACCCACGTGTATGTATTAATGGGTGTATTTGTTTGCTCATTTATGTATATTGTTTAAATGTTTGTCTTAGTTTCCTCCCTAGACCTCCATCAAGCTATACAAAACTCCCCCCCCCCCCCCCCCAAGACCCTCCTTCAAGATAAATATTTACATTTTTTAGATATAAAAATGTCCCGGTTCCTCTTAAATTACAGTTTCGTCATCGCTCGCCAGGAAAATATCGACACCTAAATGACGCGAGAAGTCTTTAATATTGACAAAGAAATTGGGCGAAGGGTCTTAAAATCGCCAAACTAATGGGCCGAACGTCATATAATGTGAAAAATAATGGGGCTAAACATGAGGAATAAAGGGGGCCAGAAAAACGACCCATCTCCCCTTAACCCTCTTTCTGGACCTGCGACGTCTTTTTACTTTTATTATAGCTTCATTTAGACGATATTGGGCAGCTTAGGAAGGCTCTGTGGTAGTAAAAAGGGAGAGGAGGGGCACTTGTTACGGACAGTTTTGCCTTTTGTCTCCATAGCAAAAAGAACTTTGAAATTCGATCTATGTATTTTTCTGATGGCTGGATTAAAATTTCAAGCTCTAATTTATCAACATAAAAATTAAAAAATCAAGATATATATATATATATATAACAAAATTTGTGCAGAATGTTTATGTTGAGAATTGCGTATATGTCGATATAAGAGTTAAGACCAGACTATTAATGTTGAGCCTGACTGTACATTGTGAGATAAACCCGGAAGTGAATTAACCGGAAATGAATTGACCGGAAATGAATTGACCGGAAATGAATTAACCGGAAATGAATTAACCGGAAGTTGATTAACCAGCAAGCCCCGTGTTAGCCAGCCTTAAAGCCGGTGGGAGCCAGGCTTTTACTTGGCTTAAGACTGTCTTAGCCCGGGTTCTGTCACACGGGCTCAACTCAGTCTTAAGGGGAGGCAGACCGTTTGTTTGGTCTATTAATTCATTTATTCATATATTTGTTTAGTTTTCTCCCTAGACCTCCATCAAAAGAAAGAGAGAGAGAGAGAGAGAGAGAGAGAGAGAGAGAGAGAGAGAGAGAGAGAGAGAGAGAGAGGCGGGTAAATTATCTTTAATTTTATGTTGGAATATATATATTTGTAATGCTTGTATCGAAGGTAGGATAGGGTTATGAAGGAGAGAGAGAGAGAGAGAGGGGTAGACAGATAGAGAGAGTGAGAGTGAGTGAGTGAGTGAGTGCCATAACGAGACGCACCCATTTACTATTAATATTCTCGTGATAAGTGAAGCGTCAGTGTAGATTACGAATTGGTAATTATATATACAGACAGACTTCCTACGACTCCCAGTATTACTATTATTAAGGGGAGACTGGTCCTTTGTTTGGTCTATTAATTCATGTATTCATATATTTTTTGAGTTTCCTCCCTAGACCTCCATCAAGCTTAGAAAAACACCCCCTAGACCCCCCTTCAAGATAAATTTGTACATTTGTTGGTAGCAAATTTTCCCGGCCAAAGGCCGGTTCCTCTTAAAATTGCAGGCTCGCTATCGCTCGCCAGGAAATAATCGACACCTAAATGGCACGAAAGGTCTTACAATTGACAACGAAATGGGGCGAAAGGTGTTAAATTCGCCAAACTAATGGACCGAATGTCTTATAATCTCAAAACTAGTGGGGCTAAACATTAGGGAGAAGGGGGGGGGGGGTCCAGAAAAACGGTCTGTCTCCCCTTTAACCCCTTCACACGATAACGCTTTTATATTTTATTCTAGCTATAATGTGGCGACTTTGGTGCAGCTTAGGAAGGATATAGGGGTAGCTAGGAGGATGAATTGAGATGGTCTGTAGCATTTGAATGGGTAGACGTCCTTCCTAAGCTGAATAAAATCGCCTAACAGTAGCCAGTGTAAAATGAAAAGGACCTTAGCTGTACTGAATGGATTAACCCCTTCAACACAATGACGCCTTACTATGATTATGGCCTAAATTTGACGATATTATGTAGTTTAATGAGGACTTGTGTTTTTTCAAAGGGTTATCTGAAATCGTAGGTACCCCTTTGAGACCTTGAGGTAGATAATCGTAGGTACCCCTTTGAGACCTTGAGGTAGATAATTATAGGCTTAAACAAATCGTCTAATGGTCACCAATAATATGGTGACAATTACGTCATTGTGCTGAAGTAATTGATGAACATATGTCTAAGGGAAGGAGTAAGTGTTTTATATAGACATTGCGTTTGAATCGAAGGACCAGAGGTGGTAAACATGCAATACTCTTATTAATATAGATACTTAGGTCTTGGCTGGTTCAACACTATACAGTGAAATGTTTTATATATATACAGTATATATATATATATATATATATATATATATATATATATATATATATATATATATATATATATATATATATATATATATATACACTGTATATCAGACAGCGAGAGAGAGAGAGAGAGAGAGAGAGAGAGAGAGAGAGAGAGAGAGAGAGAGAGAGAGAGAGAGAGAGAGAGAGAGAGAGAGAGAGACACGCACACACAGACACACGCACACGCACGCACACACAGACACACGCACACACACACACACACACACCTGCCCAGTAAGTCCAGTAAGGCAAGCCAGTTAGTAGTTTGTTGTTGCTGGGCGGATGGTTCTTCTCCGTGTTGTGTCCCTTGTACCCCCCGATCCTCATGTTGTGTCCCTTGTTCAACCTCCCCCCCCCCCCTCCGATCCTCCCCTGATCCTCATGTTTGTATATCCCTTTCAGTACCAGCGACGTGTGATCTATTTCATTCTAGCTAGATTTAGACGATGTTATGCAGCTTAGGAAAGGATCTGTGGTAGCTATAAGGATTGTTTGAGATAGTCTGAAGCCTTATTATTTGCTAGAGGTCCTTCCTAAGCTGAATACGATCATCTAAGAATTGCCAGATATAATGGAAAGGACGTCCCTGGTACTGAATGGGATATAGCTGCACCAGAGATCCTACTACTACCGTGCCAAGGGACTGGAGTTCTCGGAAAGGGGCTCCAGTCCTGTACTGACGCTATTCTTGACTTACAGTGCGCTGGCTTAAGGGGAGATATCCACTTGAGGGATTTTTTTCTTGACTCCTTTCTCCCTCATGTTTAGCCCCATTGTTTTCCTAATATTAAGACGTTCGCCCTATTATTTTGACGATTTTAAGAACTTTCAACCCATTTCTGTCAATTTTAAGACCTTTCGTGCCATTTAGGTGTCGATTTTATCCTGGCGAGCGATAGCGAGCCTGCAATTTAAGAGGAACCGGCTTTCAGCCGGGACATTTTTCTACCGAAAAATGTACAAATTTATCTTGAAAGGGGCTCAAGGGGGTGTAATCTTAAGCTTGAAGGATATCTACGGACCAAACTAAAAACCTCTCCTTAAGGGGGCCCACCGCGCATAAGTGCGCGGAATTTCGATGTGAGTATCCTAGGTTCGAGTCCTTGGATTGCCACATGTATTTGTTAATTTCATTAATTGAGTTTAGTGGTGAAGTTGGTTGGTGGAAAACACATAATAATTCTATCCATTCGGCCCCATTCAGCCTACTGTTTTAAGACGCTTATCCCCATCCAGGTGTCGATTTTTTCCTGGCGAGCGATAGCGAGCCAACATATTTAACAAAAATGTGTTTGTTTTGACAGCAGTCTACATTTGTACATTTTTCGATAGAAAAATTTCTCCGGCAAAGCCGGATTTCTCCATACAATGCTGGCACGCTATCGCTCGCCATCAACATATCGACACCTGGATGGGGATAAACGACTTAAAACAGTAGACTGAATGGGGCCGAATGGATACAAGCCAGAGAAAGAGAGAAAAGGAGAGACAAAAAAAGCAGGTCACCCCCCTTAATATTCCAGATGGGTTGATAGTCTCCGAAGTTCTATTTTAACTAACTAACCTACCTTGCTTGGGCACCTGGGAAGACTCTAAAACACTTACGACACCTTATCTCTCGTATGATCGTCGTATCTTAAGTTCAGACATCGTAATTCTACCGCCATTAACCCCTTCTGTACCGGCGACGTCTTTCTTATTTGATGTCGGCTACATTTATGAAGCTTAGGAAGGATATGTGGTAGCTAAAAGGATTAATTGATTTTCATGAAAGGATTTGTTGTTTTTGTGTTTTCCCTGTTCTTGCTCTGTCTTGAGTCGGCTACCCCCAAAATGGGGATTGGGCCGGAGCTAAAAAAAAAAAAAAAAAAAAAAAAAAAAAAAAAAAAAAAAAGATTAATTGAGATAGTCTGTAGCCTTTCACTGGGTAAACGTTGTTCCTAAGCTGAGTAAAATAATCTAATAGTTACCGGGATATATTTAATAGGTTGTCGCCGGTACGAAATGTCTGGCTGCCAGAACCCCTGGCTGTCAGAACCCCTTCCTAATCTGAATAAAATCGTCACATAGTAGCCAGAAATGTAGAAACAAATGACATCTTGGATCCGCAAGGGGTTTATTGTATGAAAATGATATGTAATCAAAAAATACAACAATGATAATTAAATAATCTGTGGTCGAATAGCTTAGATAGGCATATGGACGAGATGTGTCAGGTGTGAGGGGGATCTACCAGGTGTGGGCCAATCGGCGCTCAGCACACCCCCGTAATCTTGTGTTAATCCCTGATCATTTTGGTGGGGGCAATACTCAAGGTATTAGTGAGTTGGGCCTATAATTGGGCCTTGTAATTGAGGTTGGGTGACAGGGATCTGCCTTGTATGGGCCGATCGGCTTTTTGCAGACTTCCATGTTTTTATGGGTTATAATATGAATAGATGAACCGAAGAACACTGTTTATGTGTACCGTGTGTGTGTGTGTGTGTGTGTGTGTGTGTGTGTGTGTGTGTGTGTGTGTGTGAGAGTGTTTTTGTGTGTTAGAGAGTGAGACTGATCGTGAGTGTGTGTGTTAGAGTTTGAGTGTGTGTGTGTGTGTGTGTGTGTGTGTGTGTGTGTGTGTGTGTGTGTGTGTGTGTGTGTGTGTGTGTGTGTGTGTGTGAGTGAGAGAGAGAGAGAGGGAAAAAGAGAGAGCGAGACAGAGCTATGAGGGATATACTGTATATATACAGTATATATTACATATACCTTTTCCTCTGCCACACACAATTCTCTGGAAAGGTGGGAATACCGATACACCTACTCAAAAATCCCACCTCCTATAGGCGAGGAAGGATACGTATCAGAGCTTTTAGTGCGTGTATCATTCAGAGGCGATGTATTTTAGATGTCTAGTCTGTTTCCTCAGCTCTCTCAAAGGCCCAAGGCTTATCCGCTCTCTCCCTCAGACGGCCCTTTGATATGCCCAAGGATTCTGTGTTATAGCTATATCATAATATATATATTATCCATGTACAGGTAATAATAGAAAATCCATATAATATATCTATCTATCTATTGCCTGACGCCGTGATCCCCGAAGGGGTGGCCACGAACGAACCGCCCCCATGCACCTCTGTCCCCAGTCAGTCGACGCCCCTCCCCCCAACCAGCACCGCCTTCGTTCATGTAGTTCCTCACTCCATCCTTCCACCTCATATTCGGTCTACCTCTCCCCCTCTGTCCCTCCACCTCGCTCTCGTACACCCTCTTAGTCATTCTCTCGCTTTCCATACGTTCCATATGGCCGAACCATCTCAAGTTGTTCCTTTTCACACTTTCCAGCACATCTACCTCCACACCACACCTCCTTCTTACTTCCTCATTAGTCTGTCTATCCCTCCATGTAACTCCGCACGCCCTCCTTAAGTAATTCATTTCCACTGCTCTCACTCTTGGTCTGAGTCTCTCAACCAACGTCCATGCTTCGCTTCCGTAAGTCAGTGTCGGGATTACCACACTGTCATGCAAGGACTTCTTCACTTCCATACTGACCACCCTATTTCTTGTTACTGCTTTTAGCGTTCCTACAACCCTCTTCCCCTGTTGTACCCTCTCCCGCACCTCTTCATCCATAGTCCCATCTTTACTCAACACACTGCCCAGATACTTAAAAGAGTTGACGATCTCCATAGCCTGACCGTTCAGCTTCACCTCACGCTCTGTGACTTCACCCCTTTCGAAGACCATAACCTTGCTCTTCCCCGTATTTACCTTCAAATTCCGTTTTTCGCACACTGTTCCAAACTCATTTACCAGACCCTGCAACTCCCATTCATTATCACTCATCAGAACTGTATCATCCGCAAACAGCAGTATAGGTAGCTTCCACTCAATTCCCTCCCTTTTCAGCGATACACCAACATCCACTGCTCTTGATAGTATTTCTTTCATAACTCCATCCATATATACAGTAAACAACCACGGGGACATCACACACCCCTGTTTCAAACCAACAGGGGTGTGTTATATATGGTGTATACCGTATATAATATATACGGTATATATATATATATATATATATATATATATATATATATATATATATATATATATATATATATATATATATATATATATATATATATATATATATATATATATACCGTATACAGTATATATAAATAATTTATAATATATACTACTATATACAATAAATAGAAAAATCCATGTACAGGTAATAATTAAGTAAATACAGACGTTAATAATTTAATTCTTCGTAATTATATTAAGCCTTTGTGGATTGTGAGGCATTTTGACAGTTTATTCTGGCTTTCATTAGACGATTTTGATTATAATGATGATTGTAGCAGTAGGGAGCTGGGTTTGATATCAATAATGGTAACTAATATAATACAGTATCACCTCTTTCTATCAACAG
This sequence comes from Paralithodes platypus, assembly GCA_032716605.1. Taxonomy (NCBI): domain Eukaryota; kingdom Metazoa; phylum Arthropoda; class Malacostraca; order Decapoda; family Lithodidae; genus Paralithodes; species Paralithodes platypus. The sequence continues at coordinate 31,846,139 of CM064532.1, read as the reverse complement.
CATCAACATCGCAATATTAACTGCGAATGCAATTGATTACATGCATAAAATAATCAACTGGCCTTTCTAATAACGAGGAAAAGCTACACATCGATGATACTTGGCTGCACCGTTAAGGGCAGGTCTCCACTTGAGAGATTTTTTTCTTGACCCCTTTCTCCCTCATGTTTAGCCCCATTGCTTTTGATATTATAAAACGTTTGCCCCATTAGTTTAGCGATTTTAAGAACTTTCACCCCATATTAAGACCTTTCGTGCAATTCAGGTGTCGATTTTATCCTGGCGAGCGATAGCGAGCCTGTAATTTAAGAGGAACCGGCCTTCGGCCGGGACATTTTTCTACCGAAAAATGTACAACTTTCTCTTGAAAGGGACTCAAGGGGGTGTAATTTTAAGCTTGATGGAGGTCTAGGGAACAAACTAAATACCTCCCCTTAAACAGCTTCGGAAGAATCTGTGGGACTTATAAGCGTAAAGTCTATCTCAGTTACCCCTCAGACTTTCATATACTTTCATACTTTCATTCGTAATCCGAATATAATCATCTAATAATAGCCAGATTACAGAAAAGAAGTGCGTATCGGATCTTGAGAGGGTTAAAAATGGGATAGGGAGGGAATGACAAAAGAGCGAGAGAGAGAGATGTACATAGATTTACATAGACTTACATATATACACTGGCCACACAGACCTTACGATCCAAACGAGGTGGTCAGGACTTAATTCTAGTCGAGAGGTCATATCCGATAGAAAAGGAAAGTTGTAGGAAAGGAGAGAGAGAGAGAGAGAGAGAGAGAGAGAGAGAGAGAGAGAGAGAGAGAGAGAGAGAGAGAGAGAGAGAGAGAGAGAAAAATGGGAGAGGAAGGAAGAATGGGACAGCAGGAGGGGTGGGAAAGGTGTAGGAGGAAGGGTTAATGGGATGGAGCTGGAATGGGAAATGGTTATTCTTATATTTTGTATGGAGGAAGACAAAAAATTATAGCTTTGACGTTCTCCTTGGAATTAGGATGAATTTGAGAGGGAGAGAGAGAGAACGAGAAAGAGAGATAGAGAGAGAGAGCGAGAGAGAGAGAGAGCGAGATAACCTGAAGCAGAAAAGTTGCAATGTAATATTCAAAAGATGTCTCACTGAGAGAGAGAGAGAGAGATATATATATATATATATATATATATATATATATATATATATATATATTGAGATTACTTGAAGCGAATAGATGCAATGTAATAGTCAAGAGAGGTTCCCACTGAGTACTAAGAATGAGAGAAGTTCACCCGAAGAATAAACTTGAGTGCAAAGAGAATACAAAAAACAAAAACAAAAAAAACAACAACAATAGGAGATCGTCATAAGAGTAACGTCAGGACAAATGGGAGTAACACCCTTTGGAACACTTGGGGAATTCCATATGGTGTAGGGGAGGTACCAAACAAAAAAATACTCGTAGATTTTTCTCGGACGGTTCGTGTATTTGGACGAGGTGGATTGGTGTGTTACATAGATGAACTTTGGGCTGGCGAGGAATAGGTGTACTGTAGCAATTGTATATATACTATATATATATATATATATATATATATATATATATATATATATATATATATATATATATATATATATATACCGGTATATATATATATATATTTAATAATTTATTTTATTTTTTATTATTATGTTTTCCCGTAGACCTCCATCAAGCTTAAATAAATCCTCAAGACAAATTTTTACATTTTTCGGTAGAAAAGCAACCGGTTCCTCCTTAATAACAGGCTCGCTATCGCTAGCCAGGGAAAAAATCTCGACATCTAAATGGCACGAAAGGTCTTAGTATTGACAAAGAAATGGGGTAAGAAAGGTCTTATAATCACCAATCTAATGGGCCGAACGTCTTCCATTCTGAAAACTAATGGGGCTAAACATGAGGGAGAAGGGGGGCCAGACAATAAACCATCAAGTATAAATTGACCGGGTTTGAGTGTAGAAACCAAACCATTAATTGACCGGGTTTGAGTGTAGAAACCAAACCATTAATTGACCGGGTTTGAGTGTAGAAACCAAACCATTAATTGACCGGGTTTGAGTGTAGAAACCAAACCATTAATTGACCGGGTTTGAGTGTAGAAACCGAACCATTAATTGACCGGGTTTGAGTGTAGAAACCGAACCATTTCCAACCAATCTCATCAATATGTAATAGTATACCCGAATGAGTTAAGGGGAGATCTTCACTTGAGGGATTTTTTCTTTACTCCTTTCTCCCTCATGTTTAGCCCCATTGCTTTTGAGATTTTAAGACGTTCGCCCTAGTAGTTTGGACATTTTAAGACATTTTGCCCTATTTCTGTCAATTTTAAGACCTTTCGTGCCATTAAGGTGTCGATTTTTTTCCTGGCGAGCGATAGCGAGCCTGTAATTTAAGAACAACCGGCCTCCGGCCGGGAAATTTTTCTACCGAAAAATGTACAAATTTATCTTGAAAGAGGGTCTACGGGGTGTAATTTTAAGCTTGATGAAAACGTAGGGAACAAACTAAATACCTCCCCTTAACTGAGTAATTTCTCCTGGACGACCTAGATGTGTGTGATATTTTGTTTTTCCCTGTTCGGGCTCTGTCTCGAGTTGGCCACCCCCAATTAAAAAAAAAAAAAAAAAAAAAAAATGTGGTATGTGCCAGAGTAGATAGATAAATAGATAGATAGATAGATGGATAGATAGAATTATTCAGCAAGTCTCTGTTGTTGTTGTTTCCAGCTGACTGTATATTGCTATGTCTTCAGTTCCGCCGTTATGTAGATTTTGTAGCGAAATATGTTGCTAATTATGAAAACTTGGCCCTCATATGAAGCAGAGACATGGTAGTTTCTTATTTGTCCATTAGTATACAGACATCAATTGCTAAGGGATTCAATTTACCGTCAGTTGAAATGAAACCTACTACAGTATACTGATAGAGTTTGGCTGAATTTGATTATCCCGTTTAGTACCAGTTCCGTCCTGTTAACCCTTTCACGCACATATGACGCAGAGGTTGCCAATTAGCACTAAGAAATAGAGTTCTCTCTCTTATAATTACCTCTCCAAAATTAGTTTTCTGCCCACAGCTAACTCAAAGACAACTGCAGAGGTTGAAGTAACTAAACTAAAGGTTTCTAAATACCCCTGATGGTAACAAAGGCTTTAAAGTATCCCTAATAGGATCAAAATCGCGTCATATGTCGGAGAGGGTTAACATTCTTCTGGATATTATTAGAAGAGTCTAATCAGTTTAAAATTGGTTTCCAGCCAGTAACAGGCTGCGAACTATCTTAATTATCCATTTTTACTTCCACAGATCCTTTTTAAGCTGCACAAAATCGTCTAAATAGAGTTAGACTGAAATATAAGAGACGTCGCCGGTACAGAAGGGGTAATAGAAGAGATGATGATGAAAGCCACATGGATTGAGGATTATGACGTTACCCTTTTTTCTGACTATCCTTAAACAATTTGCTACAGTTTAGGAAGGATCTGTTGGAATTAAAAGGGTGCCGACTATCTCGAGCAACCCTCTGACTTCCATATGCCCTTCCTAAGCTGAATACAATCGTCTAACAGTAGCCAGAAAACAAAATAAACAAAAGGCGTATTGCACCTGCCAAGGATTAAATACGACGACAAATCAGTATAGATATCTTTTAAAATCTTTGCAAAACGATATCTACCTCCGAAACCAAGTTAAATATTAAAGAGTCTGGCGCCACTCAGCAATGGAAGACATTAACCCCTTCTGTACCGGCGACGTCTTTTTCGTTATATGCTGGCTACTATTAGACGATTGTGTTTAACCCTCTCCGACATATGACGCGATTTTGATCCTATTAGGGATACTTTAAAGCCTTTGTTACCATCAGGGGTATTTAGAAACCTTTAGTTTAGTTACTTCAACCTCTGCAGTTGTCTTTGAGTTAGCTGTGGGCAGAAAACTAATTGTGGAGAGGTAATTATAAGAGTGAGACAACTCTATTTCTTATTGCTAATCTGGCAACCTCTGCGTCATATGAGTCTGAAAGGTTTAAAAAGGGCCTCCCGCAATTAACAAAAAGGGCCTCCCGCAATTAACAAAAAGGGCCTCCCGCAATTAACAACTATCTCACCTAACCCTCTTCACTACCACAGATCCTTCTTAAACTGCTTAAGGGGGGGATGGTTAACTTTTTGGGCGATTTTTGCATGTTTTAATTATTTTTCTAGTTTCCTCCATCAAATAAAAAAAAAAAAAAAACAAAAAAAAACATCAGATCCCCTTCTAGATTAATTTGTACATTTTTAGGTAGACAAATTTCCCGGCCCCAACATTACAGGCTCACTATCGTTCGCCAGGGAAAAAATTGACACCTCAATAACACGAAAGGTCTAAATATTGACGAAGAAATGGGGTGAAAGGTCTTAAAATTGACTAACTAATGGGGCAAACATCTTAACATCTGAAAACTAATGGGGCTAAACATGAGGGAGAAAGTGGACCAGAAAACCGGCCCATGTCCCCTTAAAATCATCTTAATATACCTGGAGTAAAATTGAAAAGACGTTGCCGGTAAAGGAGTAAAATAATAAAGACCTGCTGGTGTCAAGCGTCTCCTTAAGGGGAGATTTCCACCTGGAGGATTTTTTTCTGAACCTCTTTCTCCCTCAAGTTTAGCCCCATTGCTTGTGAGATTTAAAGACGCTTGCCCCATTAGTTTGGCGATTTTAAGAACCCTCGCCCCATTTCTGTCAATTTTAAGACCATTCGTGCCATTTAGGTGTCAATTTTTTTCCTGGCGAGCGATAGCGAGCCTGTATTTTAAGGGGAACCGGCCTTTGGCCGGGACATTTTTCTACCGAAAAATGTACAAATTTATCTTGAAAGGGGGTCAAGGGGGAGTAGTTTTAAGCTTGATGGAAGTCTAGGGAATCAACTAAATACCTCCCCTTAACGAATCCCAGAAAAAAAAAATAAAAAAAAATAAAACACACACAGGAAAGGCAAGACAGAAAATAAGTCTTAATAAATTGCCAAGTACAAGAACAAAACAAAAAGTCCTACAGAATATTAAGAAAACAAAACATCCTAAGAAAAAAGATAGACAAAAAAGTCCTAACAAAGAGCAAAAATGAAGAGGACAAAAAGCCTCATGGGGCTCAGGAAAGGCAAGAA
>CM064532.1:31779822-31835862 GCA_032716605.1 Paralithodes platypus | reverse complement strand
TTTGTCAATATTAAGACCTTTCGTGCGATTTAGGTGTCGATATTTTTCCTGGCGAACGATAGTGAGCCTGTAATTTTGGAGGAACCGGATATATTTCTACCGAAAAATGTACAAATTAATCTAGAAGGGGGATCTAATGGATGTTGTTTTAAGTTTGATGGAGGTCTAGGGAGGAAACTAGAAAACAAAAATACATAAATGAGCCAATAAATAAGTCCATCCCCCCTTAATTATGCAAACACATACCGGTAAATAAATCAGAGCTAATTAGAATATTATATCATGATTCTATTTTCTCCGAGATTTATTACCGGCGGAGAATTGGAGTAGATTAAAGTGCGGAACATACAGGCAGATCCACTCACATGTTAGTATTATGTTTATTATTATTATTATTATTATTATTATTATTATTATTATTATTATTATTATGTATTATAATATTTATGCTGTATTATTATTATTAGTCTCTTACTTAGTATTATTTCTTATTAATTAGTAGCTAGTAGTTAGTTAGAGTGAGCCAAGTATTTTATATTATTATTCTATTATTTATTATTATTATTATTATTATTATTATAGTATTATTATTATTTATATGATTATTATTATGATTATTATTATTATTATTATACTGTAAACTGGCACTTAATTATTTACTACAAAAACCTGTTTCGCCCATGCAAGGTTAAATTAATAATAAACACATTTTTCTCCCTAACATCCATGAAGTATGTATCCCTTTCAATACCATGACGCCGGTTTACCTCTGGTTCTGGCTCAAATTAGATGATGTTATGCTGCAGGTTTAATGACTAAAGGACCTATGTTACGAAAGATCCTAGGGGGCGGTTGCTTGTATTGAGATCGTATGGACCCATTTGATTCGTATAGGTAGATTATAAGCTAATTAATGTACGTCTAATGGTAACCAGAATATGATTAACATTACGTATTGGTGGTGAAGGGGGTATACACGGAAGCACGCACACACACGCACACACACGCACACGCATGTACAGTTGCCCACTTAAGGGGCTAGTGGCTGTTTTTTTTTGGTCTATTCATTAATGTATTCATTTATTTTTTAGTTTCCTCGCTAGACCTCCATCAAGCTTAGAAAAACACCCCCTAGACCCACCTTCCAGACAAATTTGTACATTTTTCGGTAGAAATATGTGCCGGCCGAAGGCCGGCGAACGATAGTGAGCCAGTTATTTAAGAGAAACCAACCTTCAGCAGGAACACTTTTCTTCTGAAAAATGTGCAAATCGTGAAAGGTGGTCTAGGGGGTGTAATTATTAGCTTGATGGAGGTCTAGGGCACAAACTAAAACCTCCCTTTAACCCCTTATATTTCGGCGATGTCTTTTATATTATATTTTGTGTATATTTAGACGATTTTGTGCAGTTTAAAAAGGACCTGAGGTAGTAAGAAGGGTAAGAAAGATAGTTCGAAGCCTTTTAACCCCTTGAAGATCTGATGCGTTTTAGCAGTTTATTTTGGCTATCATTAGACGATTTTATGCAGCTTAGGAAGGATCCGTGGGTATTAAAAGGGTAAATACTATCTCGATCAACCCTCTGACTTCCGTGTACCGTTACTAATCTGAATAAAATCGTCTAATAGTAGCCAGAAAACAACAGAAACGCGTATTGGAGCTAGAAAGGGTTAATTGCTGGAGGTCCTTTTAAACGGACTGCAATAGTCTAATAGTTGCCAGAATAAAGTTAAAAAGACGTCGCCGGTACAGAAGGGGTTAATACTGTATATCTGCACGTGTAAAAGCCGGTATCACACGAGAGCTTTTGTAGTCAACATTCGATTATCAACATTTTTCTGGCGACATTTCTGGAATATTTGGCACTGGTATCGGAAACTAGACTGATGATAGATGAATTTAGGTAACAGAAAAATATTTAATGTTGACCTCATGAGCTGCCAGACCAGTGTTGAGGATAAATGTTGAGAGAAAAAGCGCTCGTGTGATACCGGCTTAAGGGGGGGTGACCTGTTTTTTATTTTTCTCCTTTTCTCTCTTTCTCTGGCTTGTATCCATTCGGCCCCATTCAGCCAACTATTTTAAGACGTTTATCCCCATCTAGGTGTCGATTTCTTCCTGGCGAGCGATAGCGAGCCAGCATTATATGAAGAAATCCGGCTTCGCCGGAGAAATTTTTCTACCGAAAAATGTACAAATTTAGCCTGCTGTCAAAAACATTTTAAAAATATGCTGGCTCGCTACCGCTCACCAGTAAAAAAATTACACCTGGATGGGGATATACGTCTTAAAACAGTAGGCTGAATGGGGCCAAATGGATAAACGCCAGAGAAAGATAGAAAAGGACAGAACAAAAACAGGTCACCCCCCTTAAGATTTCTCAATGCTTATCTGTCTACCTGAGAATTGCTTACCTGTACAATTTACCTGTCCTGTAGAAATACCGGTCCCAGCCTGGCAAAAAGTGAATGCTTACCTTACCTTACCCTACCTACCTACCTACCTACCTACTTACCTACCCACCATGGCTCTGTGTCTACCTACAAGCCTTGCTCACTTACCTTTTCCCACCTCTCTACTTACCACACCTGTTTATGTATATAGTTACTTACCTACCTACTAACAGCATCATATATACCTACCTACTTTACTTTCATGTACTTACCTACCTACTAACAGCATTTATATATGTACCTACTTATATTGCCTGTTAACTTTCATTTACTTACCTACCTACTAACAGCATCTATATAAATGAAAGGCTTACACAGAAAATACTTGAGTCAGAAACAAGGGGAAATAGATTGAGAGGAAGACCTTGGAGGAGATGGTGTTAAAAACAGATTGGAAGATAGATAGATGACGGAAGAACAGGCAAAAGAAGTGGTGATGAATAGGAATGAATAGAGAATGCTTGTGAATAGATGAATGAGTATGCGGTCGTAGGGAGTGGGGGACCGGGCGCCAGTTGGACTAGATAATCGGCGGTCAGGCGCCCGGCCCGTGGAGCCGGTTTACATAGGAAGGACCCTGCTTGGAAGTATGTGGGCGGATATTGTGGTGTAGTTCCGCTATATGTCTGCCTGCTGTGACCTGAATCTCACTGAGAGATCTGGGACCTGGGAGTCTTTTGCTGAGGATCCCTCATGGTCCTAATTGGTCTCTGGGTCTTCTAGGCGACCTACAGTAGATGTGTGTGAACTTTCTTTTATCATTTTATTTTGCTGTTTCAGTTCGGGTTCTGTCTCGAGTCGGCCACCCCCAGCTATGGGGTTTGTGCCTGAGTATATATATATATATATATATATATACACATTATATATAAAGACATACATACGGTCGTGGCATGTATACAATTATACATATTAAAGATTGTCAAGAGTAAATAAAGGAACTATAACACTAGTTTGTTTTTCAGCAATATTGTTCTAAACCACGGCCTTTCTGCTCCCAATACCAAAATTCCCCAGGCGTGTGTGTGTGTGTGTGCGTGTGTGTGTGTGTGTGTGTGTGTGTGTGTGTGTGTGTGTGTGTGTGTGTGTGTGCGGGGTCGGGAAAATCATGCACCCATACCATTTTTCCCCCGTGTCTTGCTCTGAGGGATAAATTGTTTTCTAATAGGACAGGTAATCCAGTTAGTTGGGGAGGCGGGGACGACAGATGGCTTCGTTCCGTGGTTGGTAAACAAGTGTGTGTGTGTACCCCTCCTCCCACCCACCCCCTCCCTTTACCCCCATCCATCCCCCTCTCGTGCGCCCCTTTTCCCCCCACCACCTCTCTTGCACACCCCTTAACCCCCTTTACAAACCCCCCTTCCTTTCCTCTCAGACTCACCCTACCCCCCTTTACAGACCCCCATCTCCTCCTCCACTCAAACTCCCCCTACCCCCTTTACAGACCCGCTTCCTTCCTCCCAGACTCCCCCTCCTCCCTGACATACCCCCCTAGCCCCATGAATCCCTCCAACTACATGTCACCCCCCCCTCCCCCCTCCTCTCCTCACGCACACCCCCCCCGCTTCCGATGCCCCTTACCCTTTCTCCTCCTATAATCCCTCCCACTAACTAGCAACTTTCTCCCCCCCCCCATCCTCCCCCTTCACAACTCATACTCCCCCCCCCCTTCAATACCCCTACTTCCTTCACCATCAATCCCTCTCACTACCTACCAATACCCCCTACCTATCAACCCTATCCCCCTTCCAACCCCTCACTATCTCCTCCCCCTCCTCCGCCATCAACCCCTCTCACTATCTACTCCCCCTCCCCTTTCCTCCCCTACCCCCTTCTCCATCAATCCCTACAACAACCTACCTCCCCTCTCCGATACCCCTTCCATTAGTCCCTCCCATATCTACCCCCTCCTCCTCCTCCTCCTCCCATCCAGAACCACCCTACCCCCCACCTATCTCCCCCCCCCCCCCCCCCCCCCTCTCTCTCTCTCTATCTACCTCCTTCTATCGCTCCTATTGTTGTGAGTCCTGTTGCCATCCCTACTACTCGCTACTAATGTGTTTGTGTGTGGGTTTTCTTGATAGCCACTTTAACAAATACATTACACCTTAAGGGAGGTTTTTCTTGACTCCTTTCTCCTTCATGTTTAGCCCCATTGTTTTTCTAATTTTAAGACGTTCGCCCCATTATTTTGATGATTTTAGAACTTTCAACCCATTTCTGTCAATTTTAAGACCTTTCGTGCAATTTAGGTGTCGATTTTATCCTGGCGAGCGATAGCGAGCCTGTAATTTAAGAGGAACCGGCTTTCAGCCGGGATATTTTTCTACCGAAAAATTTACACATTTATCTTGAAAGGGGCTCAAGGGGGTGTAATCTTAAGCTTGATGGATATCTAGAGACCAAACTAAAAACCTCCCCTTAAAGCACCACTCCAAGCACTTCCATAGTAGCAAATGATCACGTAAACTTTGAAGATTGTGAAGCATTTTGACAGTTTGTTCTGGCTATCATTAGACGATTTCCTAATTCTGAAATAATATCTTCTAATAACACCCGGAAAACCGAACAGAAATGCGTATTGGATTTTGAAAGGGGTTTCTTATGCACCTTCTATACCCAAGGACAGTCTTTATTATTGTTAATATTATTTTGTTTTCCAATTTATTACACTCTGCTTCAAAAACTAATTGTATTGTTTAAGGGTCAGTCTCAATCTACTATTTTTATAGATTTGCTTCATATGCGTGTAAAATGAAGGCTAAATTATATATATATATATATACCACGCAGTTGTATAGTGGATAAAAAGATTGGACACTCGTTCTGAATGTCAGAGGTTCGATCCCGGCTAGGAGTATATAAAAACATGTATTTGCTCATGTGCATTTGTGAGATATACTTGATACATATATATAATATATATATATATATATATGTGTTTTCTTATAGCCTGCGGTCACACACACACACACACACCCTTCCTCCATATCTCTCTCACTCTCACTCACACTCTCACTCTCTCTCTCTCTCTCTCTCTCTCTCTCTCTCTCTCTCTCTCTCTCTCTCTCTCTCTCTCTCTCTCTCATACACACACACTCCAAACCTCCTCTTCTAGCATCACACCAACCATTTCGTGCCCGCTTTGATCCCCCTCCACTCCCCCCTTTCCCCCCCCCCCCCCCCTACTTCACTCACTCCACTTCCACCCCCCCATCACTCCACCTGTCCACTCCACCTCATTCATCCCCCTATAGTCTATTCGCTGTAAGTAGGCGAGACATCATGACCTCTATCCTCTGTAACTCAAAAAGGGCTTGAGCATATTGGCTGTAAATTTCCACCTCTATTCCTTGACTGACTCTTCCCAAATGGTAGACATATTAGCTCGATTACTCTAGTCGTGTGTTGAGTTACAGAGGTTCGTGGTCATGATTTATCGCCTACCTACAGCGAATAGACTATAGCCTTATATACGGTCCCCCTTTAACCCCTTCTGTACCGGCGACGTCTTTTCGATCTTATTGTAGCTATGTTTAGACGATTTTGTGCAGTTTAAGAAGGATCTGTGGTAGTAAAAAGGGTTAAGAGAGACAGTTCGAACCTGTCAATTGCTGGAGGCCCTTTTTAAAATGAATATAATGGCTTATTGTGACTTCACGTTTTGCTGCCTTTGATTATAAATATTATAATGGTGTATTTTAGCCAAACACAATAGTGCAGTGATCTATTTAATTAATTTGGTTTATTTGTAAAATAAATATGTATTTATGCAGGTTCAAGAGTAATTCCTAGCGAGGCCTTCCATTGTGATTAAGGGGAGGTTTTTAGTTTGGTCTCTAGATATCCATCAAGCTTAAGATTACACCCCCTTGAGCCCCTTTCAAGATAAATTTGTACATTTTTCGGTAGAAAAATGTCCCGGCTGAAAGCCGGTTCCTCTTAAATTACAGGCTCGCTATTGCTCGCCAGGATAAAATCGACACCTAAATTGCACGACAGGTCTTAAAATTGACAGAAATGGGTTGAAAGTTCTTAAAATCATCAAAATAATGGGGCGAACGTCTTAAAATTAGAAACAATGGGGCTAAACATGAGGGAGAAAGGAGTCCAGAAAAAACTCCCTCAAGTGGATATCTCCCCTTAAGTGCCCCATCAATTACCCCTTCCATTCGTCTAATCATTAAGTGCCCCAACAATTACCCCTTCCATTCGTCTTAATAATTAAGTACCCCATCAATTACCCCTTCCATTCGTCTTAATCATTAAGTGCCCCAACAATTACCCCTTCCATTCGTCTTAATAATTAAGTACCCCATCAATTACCCCTTCCATTCGTCTTAATCATTAAGTGCCCCAACAATTACCCCTTCCATTCGTCTTAATAATTAAGTACCCCATCAATTACCCCTTCCATTCGTCTTAATAATTAAGTGCCCCAACAATTACCCCTTCCATTCGTCTTAATAATTAAGTGCCCCATCAATTACCCCTTCCATTCGTCTAATCATTAGGCTACCATAGCGCAGTTGGGTATATGACACTATATGTACAGTCGCGCTAATAAGTGATGTTCCGGCACCAAGTATATTTCGATCAATAATTGGTATCAGCAATATCCAAACTTGACTTATTCAATTCAAGTGAGATATACAAACATGTTCCTACACTTACCCACCCTATTCAACATCTGACAGACATTAATGCAGCACAGAGCAAGCCAAACGTAATGACAGCTGGAACATGACTTATTAGCGCGACTGTACAAGCTCAGATAAATATTCAATATTCGAGAATGAATATTATGTCGTAGGCTTGTGCATAAACCTTTAACTGTACTGGTAGCGTAATTCTTAGTGCGCCGAATTTCGGTGTGAGTATCCCAAGTTCGAGTCCTTGCAGTACCACATAATAATATTCATTAGTTTCAATGATTTCGTTAAGGGGAGGTTTCTAGTTTGTTTCCTACTCCTCCAGCAATCTTAAAATTTCACCCCCTTGACCCCCTTTCAAGATAAATTTGTACATTTTTCGGTAGAAAAATGTCCCGGCCAAAGGCCGATTACTCTTAAATTACAGGCTCGCTATCGCTCGCCAGGATAAAATCGACACCTAAATGGCACGAAAGGTCTTAAAATTGACAGAATGGGGCGGAAATTCTTAAAAATCACCAAACTAATGGGGCAAACGTCTTAAAATTTCAGAAGCAATGGGGCTAGACATGCGGGAGAAAGGGGTCAAGAAAAAAGTCCCTCAAGTGGAAATCTCCCCTTAAGGTGTATATATATAATCGTCTAATGATAGCCAGAATAAACTGTTAAAATGCGTCATAATTCTAAAAGAGGTTAATTCACACACACAAATATATATATAAAGTACCTTTTCTGCAACAATATCTGATCCGACCTCTTGTGGGTTAGTACGATGGTGTGTATGATTATATTATTTTGGATTTTGCATGCTTTTGGTATTTTCGAACCATGTATTTTTGTTTGTCCCCTAGGCTAACAAAAACACCTCCCCAGACTTACTTTCTTCCTTTATAACAAATATATACTGTATATATATAAAAAAAAAAATAAAAAAAAAAATACATATATATATATATATATATATATATATATATATATATATATATATATATAAATGGCCCACCCAGATAGGCCTACTCCTTCAAGCTAAATTAAAAAAAAAAATCGAGAGAAAATGCCGATTTTGTCTACGTTACAGGCTCGCTATCGCTCGAACCCCCTTCAAAACACGACACCTGAATGGGGTGAACCGGTACAGAAGATGTTAATGGACAAAAAAATATGTATATACTATGTCTCTGCGTCGTATTAAGGGGAGGTTTCCACTTGAGGGATTTTTTTTTTCGAACTTCTTTCTCCCTCATGTTTAGCCCCATTGGTTTTGAGATTTTAAGACGTTTGCCCCATTAGTTTGGTGACTTTAATCATTTTCGCCCCATTTCTGTCAATTTTAAGACTTTTCGTGCCATTTAGGTGTCGATATTTTCCTGGCGAGCGATAGCGAGCCTGTAACTTAAGAGGAAGCGGCCTTCGGCCGGGACATTTTTCTACCGAAAAATTTACAAATTTATCTTGAAAAGGGGTCTAGGGGATGTAATTTTAAGCTTGATGGAGGTCTAGGGAGCAAACTAAATACCTCCCCTCAATGCCATGTTTTCATAATTAACGACCAATTACGCTACAAAATCTGCGTAATAACTGAGTAACCAAGAGAGTAAGATGGCAATTTACCATCAGCGGGGAAAAAATAGACGAGTATTAATTTTATATGCCATTAATTTTTACAAGACATCATCAGGGTAACAAGATGAAGATTGTTACAGTAACTGGTTTTATTAATATAATGTAGATATTTTCTGCAAAATTCTGTGAGTATTTTGTTAATGATACAATAGCACTAAAGAGAGAGAGAGATATTTACATAGCTTTACGTAGATACACTGGCCACACAGACCTTGCGATCCAAACGAGGTGGTCAGGACTTAATTCTAGTAGAGATGGTCATATCCGATAGAAAAGGAAAGTTGAAGGAAAGGATAGAAAAGATAGAGAGAGAGAGAGAGAGTTGTGTAATTTATATTGAGTACTGCTGAGCATGTGTGAGAGAAAGAGAGAGTGTGTGTGTGTGTGTGTGTGTGTGTGTGTATGTTATTATATTGAGAGAGACTGAACGAGTTGCTGAATGAGTGTGTATTTAATTGAATGCTGAGAGAGAGAGAGAGAGAGAGAGAGTGAGAGTGAGAGTGAGGTTGGTGACCAGATTTCGATGTTCAAAACTTATTTTCCTATGCTCACTACTAGAAAGAAACAACATAGTAGCTGCAATGAGAGAGAGAGAGAGAGAGAGTGTGAGTGTGAGTGAGTGTGTGAGAATGAGAGCTTGAAAGCAAAACATTCAGTATCTTCAACTTAGTAATTTAACAAAACATAGTAGCTGCAATTATATATATATATATATATATATATATATATATATATATATATATATACTGTATAGAGAGATAAATATATATACCTATATATATATATATATATATAGAGAGAGAGAGAGAGAGAGAGAGAGAGAGAGAGAGAGAGAGAGAGACATTATTATATTGAATACTAATGAGTTGCGGGGTGTGGGGAATGTCGAGTTATTTTGTGCTTTAATTGCTTGCGCTTCCCTGACCTAGTGATTGAGTGAGTGTGTGCGTGTGTTTGCGTGTGCGTGTGTGTCCGGATGTCTGCTTTTTTACCTGTGTGAGTTCCGGTGCACCCGAGCGCGAATGCGAATGTGTTTTTTTGCGTATTATTTGGCTTGCGTACGAGATTAGGTTAAATACTTGCTATGGAGGTGTGTGTGAGTAAGGCTGTGTGTGTGTACGTACGAGAGAGAGGATAGTTAAATATTAATAAATAGTTTGATTCTAAGAGAGAGAGAGAGAGAGAGAGAGAGAGAGAGAGAGAGAGGTAGAGAGAGAGGTATAGGATAGTTAAACAGTAATAAAAAGCTTGATTCTGAGAGAGAAAGAGAGAGAGAGAGAGAGAGAGAGTATTTAAGTAGGTCCGCTCATTTGCTTGTGCTTCCGGTTATTTGCTTGTTTGCTTGCGTGAGTGTTTGCTTGCGTCACCAGGGTCCTTACGGCTTGTGTTGTGTCATGGTACTGAAGGGGTTAAGGGGGTTCGCCCGTTTTTTTTTCTCTCCTAATCTCTCTTTCCCTGGCTTGTACCCATTCGGCCCCATTCAGCCTACTGTTTTAAGACGTTTATCCCCATCCAGGTGTCGATTTCTTCCTGGCGAGCGATAGCGAGCCAGCATTGTATGGAGAAATCTGGCTTCGCCGGAGACATTTTTTTATCGAAAAATGTACAAATTTAGCTTGCTGTCAAAACAAAAATATATATATGCTGGCTAGCTACCTCTCGCCAGGAAAATATTGACACCTGGATGAGGGTAAACGTCTTAGAACAGTAGGCTGAATGGGGCCGAATGGATACAAGCCAAAGAGAGAGGGAGAGAAAGAGAAAGAAAGCGAGGTGGGCCCCCTTAAAGTACCATATCTTCTTCTGTTAACCCCTTCTGTACCAGCGACGTCTTTTTATATTATTCTAGATATATTTACACGATTTAATTAAGCTTAATGGTTCACTTTTGGTTCACTTATGGTTCACTTTTTGGGCATTTTTTGCATGTATTCATTATTTTTCTAGTTTCCTCCCTAGACCTTCATCAAATTAAAAATAAACATCCATTAGATCCCCCTTCTAGATTAATTTGCACATTTTTTGGTACAAAAATGTCCCGGCCAAAGGTCGGTTCTTCCAACATTACAGGCTCACTATCGTTCGCCAGGGAAAAAATCAACAAATTGGGGAGAACTGCAAACAATATAATTAATTTTATTTACTCGTCGGGAGGTCGTGTAGAATATTAAAAACCTAGCTTTGATCTATAAAATGCTAAGCAACTGCTAAAACATGCAAAACAAATAAGTAATGAATGTTGAATCGTACTCTTAAGGGGAGATCTCCACTTGAGGGATTTTTTTCTTGACCCCTTTCTCCCTCATGTTTAGCCCCATTGCTTTTGATATTATAAAACGTTTGCCCCATTAGCTTAGCGATTTTAAGAACTTTCACCCCATATTAAGACCTTTCGTGCAATTCAGGGGAAGATTTTATCCTGGCGAGCGTAAGCGAGCCTGTAATTTAAGAGTAACCGGCCTTTGGCCGGGAAATTTTTCTACCGAAAAATGTACAAATTTATCTTGAAAGAGGGTCAGGGGGTGACATTTTAAGATTGCTGGAGGAGTAGGAAACTAACTAGAAACTTCCCCTTAAGGGAAGATTAATTTGTTAGTTTGCTTCCTAGACCCCCATCAAGCTTTTACAAAATACCCCCAAGACCCGACTTCGATGTAAATTTAAACAAAAAATCGGTAGACAAATGTTCCAGCCAAAGGCCGGTTTCTCCTAAATTACAGACTCGCTATCGCTCTCCAAAAAAAAATCTACAGCTAAATGGCACGAAAGGTCTTGAAATGAAATTCTTAAAATCGCCAAACTAACGGGGCGAACGTCATACAATCTCAAAACTAATGGGTGCTAAACCTGAGGGAGAAGGAGGTTCGAAAAAATATCCCTCAATGGGAAATCTCCCCTTAATATTGGTCCTTCTGATCTGAATAAAACCGTTTAATGTTAGCCAGAGTAAATGTTAATATAGGGGTCATGGTACTGAAGGGGTTAATATTCTGAACTCCTGCTTTAACCCCTTCTGTACCGGCGACGTCTTTTCAACTATATTCTGGCCACTATTACGCGATTTTAAGGAGTTTCAAAAGGGCCTCCAACAACTGACAGGCTTCTAACTATTTACTTAACCCATTTTACTGCCGCAGATCCTTCTTAACCCTCTCCGACATATGACGTGACTTTGAGCCTATTGGGGATACTTTAAAGCCTTTGTTACCATCAGGGGTATTTAGAAACCTTTAGTTTAGTTACTTCAACCTCTGCAGTTGTCTTTGGGTTAGCTGTGGGCAGAACACTAATTTTGGAGAGGTAATTATAAGAGTGAGAGAACTCTATTTCTTATTGCTAATCTGGCAACCTCTGCGTCATAAATGCGTGAAAGGGTTAAGCTGAACAAAATCACCTAAATATAACAAAAATCGAATTTAAAAGACGTCGTCGGTACACAAGGGGTTAACTTATGGGGTGTGGGGGGGGGGCTTTATTCTGGACCCCCTTCTCCCTCATGTTTACCCTCTTTAGTTGTGATGTTCTAAGGCACTTGCCCCATTAGTTTGGCTATTTTAAGACCTTTTGCCCCATTTCTTTATCAATTTTAAGACCTTTCGTGCCATTTAGGTGTCGATTTTATTCAGATCAAGAAGAGTATTTGAAAGGCAGAGGGTTAATTGAGATTGTCTTTACCCTTATCATGCCCACAGATCCTTCCTAAACTATTAAATCGTCTTATGATAGCCAGAATTAACTGTCAAAATGCGTCATAACAAATGCGTCATAATCTTAAAAGGGTTAAATTTATATAAACAATCGGTCATCACAATCAGTTACTTGCAGATGGGAGGACAATTGACCGCTTACGAATTTCAGGCTATAAGGAAGTTGGAGCCGTAAATATCGATATTAAACAGAAATACAATAATGATATATGATTCTGATGGATAAGAAATGTGATTGATTTGGTTTTGTGTATATATATATATATATATATATATATATATATATATATATATATATATATATATAAATGTACTACAACCGTATTTTAGTTGTTAATTCTGCTAAACATCGATGTCTGTGGCTCCAACTTCCTTATAGCCTGAAACTCGCAAGTGGTCAAATGGGATATCTTTTAGCAGGATTGTTGCCACCGATTTCGTGTAGTGTGGAAGAAGCAGTGCAGTTCCTACTTAACTACCACAGCTCCTTCCTAAGCTGCATAATATCGTCTAAATATAGCTAGAATATAATATAACACACGTCGCTGGTACTGAAAGGGTTAAAGCACATCTTTAGGACGACGACGCAATACTCATAAAAGTATGGCTTGCATTAGACGATTTTGTGCAGCTTAGGAAAGACCTGTGTGGGAGTCCAAGGGTTTATGGAGATATTTTGTTGGCGCCTTCGATGTTTAAACGCCACTCTTAATCTGGATAAAATCGACTAATGGCAGTCACCGTAAGATTCCGCGGCCGGTGTGGAGGCGAGGAAGGGGGGGCCGGAGGAGCGGGCAGTCGGCGATCTTAGGCCGTAGACACGCGAATTATGGGGGCCGGTGCCGACGACAACTTCTCGCGGCCAAAAATGGAGAGGATCGTTTTTGTTTAAGGGGGTAGTACTCGCTTTTCCTGGACCCCTTTCTCCCTCATGTTTAGCATATTAGTTTTGAGGTTTTAAGACGTTCGTTCCGTTACTTTGACGATTTTGAGATTTTTCGCCTCATTTTGTTGTCAATATTGAGACCTTTCGTGCCATTTAGGTGTCAATTTTTTCCTGGCGAGCGATAGCGAGCGTCTAATTTTAGAAGGTACCGTCCTTCGGCCAGGACATTTTCCTACCGAAAAATATACAAGTTGATCTTGAAAGGGGGTCTAGGGTGTGTTTGCCTAAGCTTGACGGAGGTCTAGCGTGGACACTCAAAAATATATTAACCCCTTCAGTACCATGACGCCTATTTACCTTTGATTCTGGCTAAAATTAGATGATTCTATGCAGTTTAAGAAGGACCTGTGTTACTAAGAGGGTTTATTGAGATTGTATTTACCCATTTCAGTCGTAGAGGTAGATTGTATTTACCCATTTCAGTCGTAGAGGTAGATTGTATTTACCCATTTTAGTCATAGAGGTAGATTGTATTTACCCATTTTAGTCATAGAGGTAGATTGTATTTACCCATTTCAGTCGTAGAGGTAGATTGTATTTACCCATTTCAGTCGTAGATTGTAAACTAAAGAAAATCGTCTAATGGTACCCAGAATATGATGACAACTACGTCATGGGGTGAAGGGGTTAATAAATAAATATATAGACCAAAAACCAAGCACTACCCCCTTAACCGGTGGAAGGGGCGTTATTAACCCTTTCAAGATTATGACACATTTTGCAGTTTATTCTGGCTATCACATGACGATTTTATTCAGGATTAGGAAGGACGTCTACTTATTAAAAGGCTAGACTAGGAATTAAGGGGGAGGTTTTTAGTTTGGTCTAGATATCCATCAAGCTTAAGATTACACCCCCTTGAGCCCCTTTCAAGATAAATTGGTACATTTTTCGGTAGAAAAATTTCCCGGCTAAAAGCCGGTTCCTCTTAAATTACAGGCTCGCTATCGCTCGCCAGGATAAAATAGACACCTAAATGGCACGAAAGGTCTTAAAATTGACAGAAATGGGTCGAAGGTTCTTAAAATCGTCAAAATAATGGGGCGAACATCTTAAAATTAGAAAAGCAGTGGGGCTAAACATGAGGGAGAAAGGAGCCAAGAAAAAAATCCCTCAAGTGGAAATCTCCCCTTAACCCCTACAGTACCGGTGACGGCCTTTTCCTAATCTTCTGGCTACTGTTAGACGATGTTATTCAGGTTAAGAAGGACGTCTACCTATTAAGAGGCTACAGACTACCCCCAATTAACCCTCTCCGACATACGACGAGCTTATGAGCCTATTGGGGATACTTTAAAGCCTTTGTTACCATCAGGGGTATTTATAAACCTTTAGTTTAGTTACTTCAACCTCTGCAGTTGTCTTTGAGTTAGCTGTGTTGAGCCTATTGGGGATACTTTAAAGCCTTTGTTACCATCAGGGGTATTTAGAAACCTTTAGTTTAGTTACTTCAACCTCTGCAGTTGTCTTTGAGTTAGCTGTGGGCAGAAAACTAATTGTGGAGAGGTAATTATAAGAGTGAGAGAACTCTATTTCTTATTGCTAATCTGGCAACCTCTGCGTCATATGTGCGTGAAGGGTTAATCATATCAGCGACCATATGCTCTTCCAAAGCTTTATACGAGCTTGAATATATAATGAAGGGGAGGTCTCCACTTGAGGGATTTTTTGCTTGACCCCTTTCTCCCTCATGGTTAGCCCCATTGTTTTTTGAGATTTTAAGACGTTTGCCCCATTAGTTTGGTGATTTTAAGAATTTCCGCCCCATTCTGTCAATTTTAAGACCTTTCGTGCAATTTAGGTGTCGATTTTATCCTGGCGAGCGATAGCGAGCCTGTAATTTAAGAGTAACCGGCCTTCGGCCGGGACATTTTTCTACCGAAAAATGTACAAATTTATCTTGAAAGGGGGTCAAGGGGGTGACATTTTAAGATTGCTGGAGGAGTAGGAAACAAATTAGAAACCTCCCCTTTATGTTTCTAATAAAAATCGTCTAATAGTAGCCAGAAAACAGGAAACAGAAACGCATATTGGAGCTTGAAAGGGTTAATGTGAAAGTAAGTAAACCAATCAATGTAAACATCTCCTTACCCGACATTGAGCCTGTTGAATCCAAAGTCAAGCAAGTGATTGTTCTTACTATTCGAAGCCAATGGTTCTGTTACCATGAATGCAGAAAAGTCTTTGTTTTATGCTAGTAGTAGGTGGTGTTGTTGTTGCTTCTTCAAGAGGTTTACCGTCTTGGTGGTGTAATGGTGGTTAAGGGGAGATTTCCACTTGAAGGATTTTTTTCTTCTTTACCCCTTTCTCCCTCATGTTTAGCCCCATTGCTTTTGATATTTTAAGATGTTCGCCCCATTACTTTGGCGATTTTAAGAACTTTCACCCCATTTATGTCACTTTTAAGACCTTTTGTCCCATTTAGGTGTCGATTTTTTTCCTGGCGAGCGATAGCGAGCCTGTAATTTAAGAGGAACCGGCCGGGACATTTTTCTACCGAAAAATGTACAAATTTATCTTGAAAGGGGGTCAAGGGAGTGTAATTTCAAGCTTGATGGAAGTCTAGGAAACACACTAAAAACCTCCCCTTAAGGTGTCTACAAATCTGTGTGTGATAACCAGGGTTCGAATCCTGGTGGATCCCATAACTATATGCTTTCATTAATTTCATCGGAGGTGTTTGGTGTTGTGGTGAAATGAATAAGAAATAGATAAGCAAATGCCTCGAAATCATCAGCTTTATATTGTATGAATAAAATTAAGACCTCGCTTGCGAATTATAGTATATAATTGTTTGAAAAAGTTCATGCCAGCTCATTAGGTGGTTGACGATCCTAAAAACAAGGGTGCGATGGCTGCTGGGTTAAGGGGGGGGTGACCTGTTTTGGTTCTGTCCTTTTCTATCTTTCTCTGGCTTGTATCCATTTGGCCCCATTCTGCCTACTGTTTTAAGACGTTTATCCCCATCCAGGTGTCAATTTTTTACTGGTGAGCGGTAGCGAGCCAGCATATTTTTTATTTTTTGTTTGACAGCAGGCTAAATTTGTACATTTTTCGATAGAAAAATTTCTCCGGCGAAGCCGGATTTCTTCATATAATGCTGGCTCGCTATCGCTCGCCAGGAAGAAATCGACAGCTAGATGGGGATAAACGTCTTAACATAGTTGGCTGAATGGGGCCGAATGGATACAAGCCAGAGAAAGAGAGAAAGGGACAGAAATAACATATTACATTATACATATTTGCGAACACATAAATAACGGCATAGTAGTTCACCTGATGACTATATAAACTTGTACTCATTCAGTGACGAAAATGGCAAATGGCTGGGGAAATACCCTTTTTGGGTGAAAGTGAAGAAACATGTGGAGGTGCTTTATCAAGTAAGGATTGGATGAACATATTCCTTAGGTACAGTCGCGCTAATAAGTCATGTCCCAACTGTCATTACGTTTGGCTTACTCTGTGCTGTATTAATGTTGGTCAGATGTTGGATAGGGTGGGTAAGTGTAGGAAGATGTTTATATATTTCACTCGATATGACGAAATGAAGCTTAGATATTTCTGTTACCAATTATTGATCAAAACATACTTGGAGTTTCGACTATAAGGAAGTTCGGCTTGTAAACATCGATAATAAACACAAATAAATTAATTATATAGGTTTCTGAATGATAAATAGTAGGTTGAATTTGGCTCTGTGTATTTATATATGTACTAAAACCGTATTATAGCTGGTTATTCTGCTAAATATCGACGTCTACAGCTCCAACTTCCTTATAGAATGAAACTCGCAAGTGGTCACTTGCTTAGTTTGTATTCATTGGACTACTCATTGTGCCTACGGATTACGGATACTGTACATGACCTTGACGCGCGACTGTACAGCCCACCTTCACCTCCCACGCCGCGGCCCGGATGTCTGTTAGCGGTAAATGCCGTCAACGCTCTCCAAATTACCTCATTTTTGGGCTTCCGTAATGGCGTAAAGAGGATGAGAGTAGGGGTAGGGGTTGAGCGGGGGGGGGGGGCTCTTCACAAAGTCACACACCTTTAGTAGTTCATTGGCCACATTTGTCTACATTACTTTTGTATATATATATATAGAGAGAGAGAGAGAGAGAGAGAGAAATTTTGTTAAATCTTACGTTATCTTTCAATAATGATATCTCTCGTAATGAATAACCCGCCTCATTAACAGCAGTGTTGTTATTAGGGGTACGGTTGGCCAAATAAGTCATGTCTCCGCCGTCATTACGTTTTGCTCGCTGTGTGCTGTATTAATGTCTGTCAGATGTTGAATAGGGTGCGGAAAGAGAGGAACATGTTTGTATAACTCACTCGAAATGATGAATTAAGGCTTAGACAGTGCTGATACCAATTATTGATCGAAATATACTTGGTACTTTGGTAGAAAAATGTCTCGGCCGTAGGTCCTTTCCTCCTAAAATACAGGCTAGCTATCGCTCTCCAGGAAAATATCGACACCTAAATTGCACGAAAGGTCTCAATATTGACAATGAAATAGGCGACAACTTTCAAATTTGAAAACTAATGGGGCTAAACATGAAGGTTCATAAAAAAGCGAATAGTTCCTCTTAAATTAAATAGTTTTCGTTTATTAATATACATGATCTCGCGAAATTATATAGTTTTTTATTAGATCCTTCTGTATGTGATGTTCAACCCCCCCCCCCCCCCTCATGCACCTTTCTCACGACCCTACCCAATTCCTTCCCTATCTACCTACCTTACAATCACAGCTCCCCCCAACCCCCAGCCCATACTTACTTTCCCTCCTTACCTCCCATTCTGCCCCCTCCCCCCCCCCCCTCCTTTCCTTTGCCTCCACTTGTACTGCTTTCCCATACCCAAACCCCCCACCACCCCCCCCCCCCACTTAATTTCCCTCCTTTCCTCCCATTCTGACCCCCCTCCCCCCCCCCTTTTCCTTTGCCTCCACTTGTACTGCTTTCCCATACCCAAACCCCCAACCCCCCCCACCCCACACTTACTTTCCCTCCTTTCCTCCCCTTCTCGCACCCCCTCCCCCCCCCTTTTTTCCTTTGCCTCCACTTGTACTGCTTTCCCATACCCAAACCCCCAACCACCCCCAGCCCATACTTACTTTCCCTCCTTACCTCCCATTCTGACCCCCCCTCCCCCCCCCTTTTTCCTTTGCCTCCACTTGTACTGCTTTCCCATACCCTTCCCCCCCCCCCCCCCCTAACCCCCCTCATCCCCATACTTACTTTCCCTCCTTACTCTAAACTCTAAACCACTGTTTGGACACTTGATCCTCAGTGTTTTGGAGGACAAGTAGCCTAGAAGGGTCACTAGACCTATTGTTGCTTGATTTCCTTTGCACTTACCTCCCATTCTGCCCCCCCTCCCCCCCCCCCCCCCTTTCCTTGGCCTCCACTTGTACTGCTTTCCCATCCCCCCCCCCGCATACCTCTTGCCCCTTCTATAAGCTAAGGGTTTTGGGGCAAGAGGAGGCGATAGTATGTTTGTTTTTCTTCTGCCAGCTGTTTTAGTTACTGGAATCCCTGAACATCTGATTTCTAGGTGCCTTAGTGGGAGACAAAATATATATGACTGCTCTGTCTCTGCGTCATATTATTGCCTTGTTTTCCTTATCAGCAATATATTTCGCTGCACAATCTTGGTGTAAACAGTACATCCAATTGCTGGAGACCCTTTTGAAACGGCAGATAATCGTGTACATATAGCTAGAATCAAAATTAAAAGGCGTTGGTGGTATAGAAGGGGTTAAGAACGGGGTGTTACTTAATATAATACAAAAAGGTTTCATCCAGAATGAGAGGTTAAGGGGGGATGATTAACTTTTTGGGCGATTTTTGCATGTATTTATTATTTTTCTAGTTTCCTCCCTAGACATCCATCACATTTAAAAAAAAAACATCCATTAGATCCCCCTTGTAGATTAATTTGTACATTTTTCGGTAGAAAAATGTTCCGGCCAAAGGCCGGTTCTTCCAACATTACTGGCTCACTATCGTTCGCCAGGGAAAACAAATGACACTTAAATAGCACCAAATGCCTAAATTTTGACGAAGAAATGGGGCGAAATGTGTTAAGATCGCCAAACTAATGGGCCGAACGTCTTAAAATCTCGAAACTAATGGTGTTAAACACGAGGGGAAAAAGGGACCAGAAAAACGGCCCATGTCCCCTTAATACATTGTAATTGGTACCCCCAAAGCAAGCAAGGATTCGGCTCGATATATGATTTATTTTATTTCACTAGTTTATTCAAGTATATTGGGGTTGGTAATTGATGATAAATGTTAAGAACGGGGTGTTACTTATTAAAATGTCCTCATCCAGTCGCTCCCAAGAGATTATCACACTACTGACAGCATAATTGATCACTTGCAAGGCTATAAGGAAGTTGGAGCCGTAACCATCGATATATAATAGAAATGCAATACTAATATAGGTTTATGACGGCATAATTGACCGCTTGCAAGGCTATAAGGAAGTTGGAGCCGTAACCATCGATATATAATAGAAATGCAATACTAATATAGGTTTATGACAGCATAATTGACCGATTGCAAGGCTATGAGGAAGTTGGAGCCGTAACCATCGATATATAATAGAAATGCAATACTAATATAGGTTTATGACGGCATAATTGACCGCTTGCAAGGCTATAAGGAAGTTGGAGCCGTAACCATCAATATATAATAGAAATGCAATACTAATATAGGTTTATGACGGTTAAAAAATATGTTAAATTGGGTTCATGTTTTTTATATATGAGAGAGAGAGAGAGAGAGAGAGAGAGAGAGAGAGAGAGAGAGAGAGAGAGAGAGAGAGAGTGAGTGTGTGTGTCAGTCCCAGGTATGACAGTAATATTCACCTGTAGTTTACCTCTCTCTCTCAAGCCACGGAGGGAATGATGTGGTGGTATTTTCCAGCCTTGGTATTGGGGGGGATATATACAGTATATCACACTTTGCAGATTGTTTTTGGGGGTGAGACTATTTTTTTTATTTTCCAACTACTCCCTCTCGGGCATAGACTGAAAGCCTGTACCATTCAACCGTTATTTTAAACCCTTCTGTACCTCCCTAGACCTCCATCAAGCTCTAAAATAAAAATAAAACTTTGACCCCCCCCTTCAAGATTAATTTGTAAATTTGTTGATAGAAAAATGTCGAGGCCGATTGCTACTATATTATAAACTTGCTATCGCTCTCCAGGGGAAAAAATCGCCCATCCCCCCTTAATTAAGTATCGCTTGACATTTGCTAGAGTATATTAACCCTCTCCGACATATGACGCGATTTTGGGCCTATTGGGGATACTTTAAAGCCTTTGTTACCATCAGGGGTACTTAGAAATCTTTAGTTACTTCAACCTCTGCAGTTGTCTTTGAGTTAGCTGTGGGCAGAAATCTAATTTTGGAGAGGTAATTATAAGAGTGAGAGAACTCTATTTATTATTGCTAATCTGGCAACCTCTGCGTCATCAATGCATGAAGGGTTTTAAGGACACACATTGTCCCTTCAGCATCATTACGTAATTTTCATCCTATTCTGGTTACTATTAGACGTTCATAATCTACCTTTACGGCTCAAATGGGTAAATACGATCTCAAACCCTCTTAACCCTCTCATGTTCTTGACGCAATGTTGAGCCTATTGGGGATATTTTAAAGCCTTTGTTACCATCAGGGGTATTTAGAAACCTTTAGTTTAGTTACTTCAACCTCTGCAGTTGTCTTTGAGTTAGCTGTGGGCAGAACACTAATTTTGGGGAGGTTTTTATGAGAGTGAGAGAACTCTATTTCTTATTGCTAATCTGGCAACCTCTGCGTCAATTATGTGCGTGAAAGGGTTAATAACGTAGGTCCTTCTTAACCCCTTCTGTACCGTTGCCTGCCATTTTACTTTATTTTGACTACTATCAGACAATTATATTCAGTTTAACCCTCTCACATCCGGATGCGATTTTTGAGCCTATTAGGGATACTTTAAAGCCTTTGTTACCGTCAGGGGTATCTATAAACCTTTAGTTTGTTTACTTCAACCTCTGCAGTTGTCTTTGAGTTAGCTGTGGGCAGAAAACTAATTTTGGAGAGGTAATTATAACAGTGAGAGTAATCAATTTCTTATTGCTAATCTGGCAACCTCTGCGTCCTATGGTCTTGAGAGGGTTAAAAAAGGGCCTCCAGCAATTAACAAGCTTCGAACTATCTCACTTAACCCTTTCACTACCACAGATCTTTCTTAAACTGCACAAAATCGTCTAAATATAGCTAGAATAAAATTGAAAAGACGTCGCCGGTACAAAATCGGTTAAACTGGTCTTATTGTAGCCTGAATCAAAGGAAAAAAAGGGCGTCATGGTGCTGAAGGGGTTAGGTATTTACTTGCACTATTTTAACACCAGGGTTGCATTGTCACAGGAGTAAACGGTGTAGTTTTTAACATCGTTTTCAAGGGAGACCACCTCGTGTTTTTTTTTTCTCTTTCTCTCCCTCTCTTTTTGGCTTATATCCATTTGGCCCCATTTAGCCTACTGTTTTAAGACGTTTACCCCCATCCAGGTGTCAATATTTTCCTTGCGAGCGGTAGCGAGCCAGCATATATGTATTTTTGTTTTGACAGCAAGCTAAATTTATATATTTTT
Organism: Paralithodes platypus; assembly: GCA_032716605.1. Taxonomy (NCBI): domain Eukaryota; kingdom Metazoa; phylum Arthropoda; class Malacostraca; order Decapoda; family Lithodidae; genus Paralithodes; species Paralithodes platypus. The sequence continues at coordinate 31,813,816 of CM064532.1, read as the reverse complement.
CGATAGAAAAATGTCTCCGGCGAAGCCGGATTGCTCCATACAATGCTGGCTCGCTATCGCTCGCCAGGAAGAAATCGACACCTGGATGGGGATAAACGTTCTAAAACAGTTGGCTGAATGGGGCCGAATGGATACAAGCCAGGGAAAGAGAGAAAAAGAGAGAAAGATAAAACAAAAAGCCGGTGACCCCCCCCCCCCCCTTAACACCAATAACACCCCAAATGAAATATAATGAAAGCATGTGATTCTCCCAGGATTCGAACCCAGGATATCACATACAGAACTCACACGCTCTAACCATTACACCACCAAGACAGTTATAAGTACAGCACATGACCACGATTGACATCCATTTATCGAATACTGGATATTACCCAACTGGACTATGCAAAGCCTAATGCCTAAGGGGTATGTGCTTGGTTTTTGGTCTATTTATTTATAATATAATAATAATAATAATAATAATAATAATAATAATTCGCTAAATCTCCATCAAGCTTAGAAAAACACCCCCTAGACCCCCTTTCAAGATAAATTTGTACATTTTTCGGTAGAAAAATGTCCCGGCCAAAGGCCGCCTACTATAATTTGAGGCTCGCTGTCGCTCGCCAGGAAAACATCGACACCAAAAGGGCACGAAAGGTCATAATATTGATAACAAATATGAGACGAAAGGTCTCAAAATCGCCAAACTAACGGAACGAACGTCTTAAAATCCCAAAACTAATATGCTAAGCATGAGAGAGAAGGGGGTCCAGAAAAACGTGTTATTTTGATGGAAGGAGACTATATAAGCAGTTTAGATAGTATATATACTGCATGCATATGACATCTGAGGTGAAGCCATTGATTTCGGGGGTTGATGAGTGATTGGTGTTTCTGAATGCTTGTGTACTTGCTGCCTGTGGGCGAACTGTTATATGTGTTCTTCTCCTGTCACCTCCTTTTCCGGTCTCGTGTCTCTTGCTGATCCTCCCTACCCCTTGTGTGAGTAAGGACTGGCTACTGACTGACTGACTGACTGTACGTATATATAATTTTCCTTTCTCGTGTCTCTTGCTGATCCTCCCTACCCCTTGTGGGAGTAAGGGATGGCTACTGACTGACTGACTGTACGTATATAATTTTCCTTTCTCGTGTCTCTTGCTGATCCTCCCTACCCCTTGTGGGAGTAAGGACTGGCTACTGACTGACTGACTGTACGTATATATAATTTTCCTTTTTCGTGTCTTGCTGATCCTCCCTACCCCTTGTGGGAGTAAGGACTGGCTACTGACTGACTGTACGTATATATAATTTTCCTTTCTCGTGTCTCTTGCTGATCCTCCCTACCCCTTGTGGGAGTAAGGACTGGCTACTGACTGTGTGTATGTATAATTTAGATAGTAGAGGTCATGTGGTTGATCTGAGAAAGGTATAGTTGCGGCCAGAAATACGCGAACACCTGGCAATGATTCATTAACCCTATCACTGCCGGAGGATGTCTGTTGATATATTTCGGCTATATTTAGACGATTTTATGCCGCTTAGGAAGGATCTGTGGTAGTTTAAAAGGGGTAATTGAGAGATCTAAGTCTGTAGCCTCTTAAGGGGAGATTTCCACTTGAGGGATTTTTTTCTTTACCCCTTTCTCTCTCATGTTTAGCCCCATTGCTATTGAGATTATAAGATGTTCGCCCCATTAGTTTGGCGATTTTAAGAACTTTCACCCCATTGATGTCACTTTTAAGACCTTTCGTGCCATTTAGGTGTCTATTTTTTCCTGGCGAGCGATAGCGAGCCTGTAATTTAAGAAGAACCGGCCTTCGGCTGGGACATTTTTCTACCGAAAAATGTACAAATTTATCTTGAAAGGGGGTCAAGGGGGTGTAATCTCAAGCTTGATGGAAATCTAGGAAACACACTAAAAACCTCCCCTTTATTGCTACACGTCCCTCCTAGATTTTATGCCGCTTAGGAAGGATCTGTGGTAGTTACAAGGGGTAATTGAGATAGTCAGTAGCCTCTTAATTGCTACACGTCCCTCCTAAGCTGTTAAAATCGTCTAATAATTGCCGAAGTATAATGAAAAGGACGTCACCGGTACAGAAGGGGTTAACACAACAGGGTGAGCGACAAATAGGGTATCACTGTTTGTATTTATTCATGTATTTGTTTATGTATTAATGTATTATATTGTATTAAATGTTATTGTATTGTATTTATCTATTTGTCATTATTATTAGATTTTTGTTTTGTTTTAGTATTATTATTATTATTATTATTTTTTTTTTTGGTTAAACAGTTTATTATCAGTATTATTATTATTATTATTATTATTATTTTTGTCTTTTGGTTAAACAGTTTACCCAAGTGTACCCCAGTGTATCATATAGCTGTGCCTCCAGATATTCCTACCAGTGATTGTATGCCCGTGTGGACCAGGTGTTTTACCTGGTATGCAGGCAAGGTACCCCCCGCTGCCCCCTTCAACCGCCCCCCCCCCCCCTTCCACTGACCCTCTTGATGCCCCCCCCCCCCTAATTGTCCCCCCGCTACCGCTACCCCCTTCACCGCCACCCCCCCGCCCCCCCCCTATCTTGCTGTCCTCTTCACCCCCCTCTCCTGCTGCCCCTTCACCACCCTCTCCTGCTGCCCCCTTCACTGCCCCCCCTCTCCTGCTGCCCCCTTCAATGCCCCCTTTTTTCTTCCTCCTGCTTCTCCCTCCTGAGAATACTCTTTCGGATTAAGTCTCTCAATACTATCTCACTTCATTCATTCTCATAAATTACCTGCCAAATATCTGCCGGATTAAGGCCGCTGCAAATCTCTACCTACAGAGATCAAACCATCAATCCTACCAAACCATGCTTATCTTCCGATCGTCCAAGTACAGGACCATCCCTAACCTTTCCTTGGCAAAAAGCCGCATGCATCCATCCAAATGCCCCCCCCCCCCCCCCCCCCCCCCTCAAGCCCCCCATATTCCCATCTGCTTCCTCTTGTTCAATTCAGACTAAGCCAGGTCCCCCCCCCCCCCCCCCTTCCCGTCGCTGCTGATGTTGCCTTCCCATAACATCGGGCCCCCCCTCCAGGAATTCAAGCCCGGCAGGTACCCTCGATCCCCAGGCAAAAAATAGGGGGTCCCAGGCATTTGCATTGTGGCTGGGGGTAGGGGGGGGGGGGCATAGGGGGGGCGTTCGTTTTATCCCACATGCTTAACCGTACTACTACCAGTGTGATAATATGGGGCAGGGGGGGCAGAGAGAGGGGGGGGGCGGGGGCCGGGGGGCAGGTTTATTTCACATGCTTAACCGTACTAGTAGCAGGGTGATAATCTGGGACCTTCAGTACTCGTCCATCTGCAGACCTTGCTTGGTGGATCCTCAGTGCACTCCAAGTAGCGATTTTAAGACCTTTCGCCCCACTTGTTGTCAATACTTAGACCTTTCGTGCCATTCAGTTGAGTCTGTAATTTTAGGAAGAACCGGCCCTACCGAAAAATGTACAAATTTATCTTGGAAGAGGATTTAGGGGGGGGGGGGGTTTAAGCTTGATGGAGGTGTAGCGAGGAAACATAAAACTATATAAATATATACATAAATAGCCCCTCTGTGATATTATGGGGGCTTCGGTAGCCAATGACTGCACTCCCCTCACACATTCACTTTGTGTTTTTGTTTAAATAATGTTCAGATCAGGTAAGGCATGACTCATAAGAACGTAAGTAAAATGGAAATCTAGACGTTTTTGTGTTTTGTTTAGTAAGTTTGAGATCGGGTAAGACATGACTCATTAGAACGTAAGAAAAGTGGAAATTGATACGTTTTTCTTTAATAAGTTTGAGATCGGGTAAGACGTGACTCATTAGAACGTAAGAACAGTGGAAATTGATACGTTTTTCTGTAATAAGTTTGAGATCGGGTAAGACATGACTCATTAGAACGTAAGAAAAGTGGAAATTTATACGTTTTTCTTTAATAAGTTTGAGATCGGGTAAGACATGACTCATTAGAACGTAAGAAAAGTGGAAATCTAGAAGTTTTTCTGTAATAAGTTTGAGATCGGGTAAGACGTGACTTATTAGAACGTAAGAAAAATTGAAATCTATACGTTTTTCTGTAATAAGTTTGAGATCGGGTAAGACGTGACTCAAAAGAACGTAAGAAAATGCAAATGTATACGCATTTTAGAATACTTTTGAGATCAGGTGAGACATGGCACATAATCCGATTTAATTTAACCTAAACTTTTGTATATTCTTTCTATGTGGATGAGGGAGACAAAAGGCAAAACTTCCTGTAACGAGTGCCTCCCACAGAGTTGAAAGAGTGACAGGGCCAAACTAAAGGAAGGTTCGAGCCAAAATTTCTAGACACACGGAGTTTGAAGCAATTTAAGGCAACCTACTATGGGTGTTGCATCGTTTTTCGGAATAACTTATTGTATCAGTTGGATCAGTATGATATTTTGCCAGAGCTTGTTTCACACCGTCCCCTAATTTTCGTCAATATAGTGCATTACCAAAAGTGGAGAATTAAGCTACTTGTCCTTTAGTCTTGAGGTTAAAGTCACATCTGAATGACTAGAAAACGGACAAGGCTACCGTGGCTTACCTGCGCAAACCACCAAACCATTATTGCTCTTCCATCAAACACGGTCGTTATCAGCCACCACCCAACCCTACTATCGCCTTTACTTTCCGGCTACCTCTCACTATCAAATAATAAAATACAAAAATAATGCTTTATTTTTATATATTATTATTTGATAGGGTTAATTGACCACTTGCGGGTTTCGTTTTATAACGAAGTTGGAGTCGTAGATATCGATATTTAGCAGTATTACCAGCTAAATACGGTTGTAGTTCATATGTAAATACATACAATTCAATTCAACATACTCTTTAGCCGTCAGAAACTTACATTATTATTGCATTTCTGTTTACTATCGATGTCAGCTCCAACTTCCTTATAGCCTGAAACTCGCAAGTAGTCAATTGATGGGCGCCTATCTCAAACTATATAAAATCGCCTAATAGTTGCCTGAATATACTGCAAAGGATGTCGCCGGTACTGAATGGGTTAATATGTAATGATGTAATGAAATCGGCAGCACCATGTCTCCATATATTTCGGGAGCTATGGAAGGAAGATGGCGCCGGTATCGTAGAGGAGATGGGGGGGTGGGGGTGGAGGGGGTTTGTTTACATCGCTTCTGGTAAGGCTGGCGGGTTGAACGACCGGGAAGCCTAAGTTTATTATATATATACTAATTTGTTTTACCCCTTCTGTACCGATGACGTCTTTTTTTTCCTTTATGCTGGCTATTGTTAGACGATTTTATTCAGTCTACAAGGAACCTCCAGCAATTATCAGGCTTCGAACTATCTCACTTAACCCTTTTTACGACCACAGACCACGTCTAAATATAGCTATAATATAATTAAAAAGATGTTGCCGTACAGAAGGGTTATTATTGATGCAATATATATATATATATATATATATATATATATATATATATATATATATATATATAATTTTTTTTTTTTTTTTTCTTTAATACATACGAGGTTGAAAGAAATGGCAATTTCTCCGTTGGAAATTTTATTATTCAAAGTTTCCAGGTCTCTGATGAGTTTTCGCTGGGTGGCAGGAAGTAGATGAATGAGATGAGCAAAATTCATGGTGGTACAGGGTTACATAAATGTACATGATGATACCTGTGATACCCTGTACCACCATGAATTTTGCTCATCTCATTCATCTATTTCCTGCCACCCAGCGAAAACTCATCAGAGACCTGGAAACTTTGAATAATAAAATTTTCAACGCAGAAATTGCCATTTCTTTCAACCTCGTATGTATTAAAGAACATTTATTACCTGGTTTTACTAATATATATATATATATATATATATATATATATATATATATATATATATATATACCGGTATATATATATATATATATATATATATACTGTATATATATTATGTATTTTATAATGTCTTAATTATCATTGTATATCCTACGTATGTACTACATATACAAATGACGATTAATGGCACGGAATATTGGGCGCACTCTCGTATGTGTGTTTTGTGTTTGTGTGTGTATATATATAGTGTGCGTGTGTGTGTGTGTGTGTGTGTGTGTGTGTGTGTGTCTGTGCCCCGGTATGTAAGTGAATCTTATTGTGTGAATATGTGTGTGGTTTTTCGGTGTTGGGGGGGGGGGGGGGATGATGATGATGATGATGATAATGATCAGATGAGAAGCCGTTTTTCCCCAGGACCCCCAAACGCACCATCTATCTCCCCAGAATTCTGGCGTCGACCGGGAAACACTAGCGAAGGGGGCGAAGGGAAAGGTGGGAAAGGAGGGGTAAAAAAGGGGGGGGGGGGAAGCTTGGAAGAGTAGAATTGACCAAATGGGATTGAAAGGGTTAGTAGCTGGGAGGGGGCTCTGAAAGAATGGGTGCTTGGGAAAAGTACATTGGTGGAGGAAGTTGGGTTGGGAAGCTCTCTCTCTCTCTCTCTCTCTCTCTCTCTCTCTCTCTCTCTCTCTCTCTCTCTCTCTCTCTCTCTCTCTCTCCTCTCTCATCTTCTCTCTCTCTCTCTCTCATCTCTCTCTCTCTCTCTCTCGGTCTCTCTCTCCTCTCTCTCTCTCTCTACGATCTCTCTCCTCTCTCTCCTCTCTAGCTCTCTCTCTCTCTCCTCTCTCTCTCTCTCTCTCTCCTTCTCTCTCTCTCTCGCTCTCTCTCTCCTATCACTCTCCTCCTCTCTCTCTCTCTCCTCTCATCTCTCTCTCTCTCTCTCTCCTCTCTTCATCTCTCTCCTCTCTCTCTTCCATCTCTTCTCCGCTCTCATGCTCCTCTCTCCTCTTCTCCTCTCTCTCTCTCCTCTCTCTCTCTCTCAATCCTCTCTCTCTCTCTCTCTCTCTGCTTCTCATCTCGTCTCTCTCCTTCTCTCTCTCTCTCTCTCTCTCTCTCGTGTGTGTGTGTGTAATAATAATACTAATAATCGGTTTATTTTGTGTGTGTGTGTGTGTGAATAGACTAGAATATAATATAATATTTATTATTGCTCAGAATGTGCTTCGTGTGTGTGTGTTTAGATCCATTTGAGTGAGAACAAAGCAAAATAGTATTATATGCAGTCAAATCAACAAATACAGTTGCAATTGGCGGAGACTGATGCACAATAGACACGGAATATTCAGGATTAACCCCTTGAGGATCATGACGCATTTTGACAGTTGATGCTGGCTATCATTAAACGAGTTTATACGGTTTAGGAAGCATGTATGGGAATTAAGGGGAGATCTACACTTGAGGGATTTTTTTCTTGACCCCTTTCTCCCTCATGTTTAGCCCCATTGCTTTTGATATTATAAAACGTTCGCCCCATTAGTTTGGTGATTTTAAGAACTTTCACCCCATTTTAAGACCTTTCGTGCCATTCAGGTGTCGATTTTATCCTGGCGAGCGATAGCGAGCCTGTAACTTAAGAGGAAACGGCCTTCGGCCGGGACATTTTTCTACCGAAAAATGTACAAATTAATCTTGAAAGGGACTCAAGGGGATGTAATTTTAAGGTTGATGGAGGTCTAGGGAACAAACTAAATGCCTCCCCTTAAAAGAGTATATAGAGACTGTTGTTTGGTATGGCTATTATTAGACGATTTTATATAGTTTAGGAAGGATGTATGGGAATTAAAAGAGTACAGACTGTCTCAATTAACCCTCTCACTTCGATATACTCAGCCTAAACTGAATATAATCGTTTAATAATAGCCAGAAAGCAGAACAGAATTGCATATTGGATCTTGAAAGGGTTAATAAAAGCGAATTGCGAACACATAAAGCTTTAAATATTTTAAATCACGATTATTGTGAACAAAAATGGAAGACGGTTGTTAGGAAACTGTTATTTAGAGAATATAGAGTTGGAACATCGAAATTAAAAGAAACAAATTCCAATATTTTTTTCATAATAAGAAAAATGTGACTGAAGAGGCATTTTTGTTTTAATTAAACTCTTAAAATAGGAGAAAGATTAATTGAGTACCGGTATATTTAAGGGGAGGTTTTTAGGTTGTTCCCTAGACCTCTATCAAGCTAAAAACTACACCCCCTAGACCCCCTTTCAAGATAAATTTGTACATTTTTCGGTAGAAAAATTTCCCGGCCAAAGGCCGGTTCCTCTTAAATTACAGGCTCGCTATCGCTCGCCAGGAAAAAATCAACACCTAAATTGCACGAACGGTCTTAAAATTGACAGAAATTGGGCGAAAGTTCTTAAGATCGTCTAACCTATCTCCAAATCTTAAATGCATTGGGGCTAAACATGAGGGAGAAAGGTGTTCAGAAAAAAATCCTCCAGGTGGAAATCTCCCCTTAAAGAAGAAGCTATATATATATATATATACGATAGAAGTAATGAAGCGAACATTATTTTTGGTTTAATTATTATTGAGGATTTTGTTTGATTATTATTGAGGATTTTGTGTGATTATTATTGAGGATTTTGTGTGATTATTATTGAGGATTTTGTGTGATTATTATTGAAGATTTTGTTTGATTATTATTGAGGATTTTGTTTGATTATTATTGAGGATTTTGTGTGATTATTATTGAGGATTTTGTTTGATTATTATTGAGGATTTTGTTTGATTATTATTGAGGATTTTGTTTGATTATTATTGAGGATTTTGTTTGATTATTATTGAGGATTTTGTTTGATTATTATTGAGGATTTTGTGTGATTATTATTGAGGATTTTGTTTAATTATTATTGAGGATTTTGTTTAAGATTGAGGATTTTGTTTAATATTGAGGATTTTGTTTAAGATTGAGGATTTTGTTTAAGATTGAGGATTTTGTTTAATATTGAGGATTTTGTTTGATTATTATTGAGGATTTTGTGTGATTATTATTGAGGATTTGGTCGAGGATTTTGTTTGATTATTTGATTATTATTGAGGATTTTGTTTGATTATTTGATTATTATTGAGGATTTTGTTTGATTATTTGATTATTATTGAGGATTTTGTTTACTTTAACCATTTTTGAGCCATGTATTTTAGTGTGTCCCCTAGGCTAACAAAAAACGCCATCCCAGGCCCAATCAAGTTATATAAATGCTCACCCAGACCCACTTCAAGCTAAATTTGTACAGTTTTCGGTAGGCTAATGTCCCGACTGAAGGCCGATTTCTGTTGTAAGTTTCTTTGCGTGAAACAAGACTAAGCACATTTTTTTCAGTTAGCTAATTTCGGGGTCACCGGCTTATTTTTTATCTTTCTCTCCTTTTCTCTCTTTCCCTGGCTTGTATCCATTCGGCCCCATTCAGCCAACTGTTTTAAGACGTTTATCCCCATGCAGGTGTTGATTTCTTCCTGGCGAGCGATAGCGAGCCAGCATTGTATGGAGCACTCCGGCTTCGCCTGAGACATTTTGCTGTCGAAAAATTTACAAATTTAGCTTGCTGTCAAAACAAAAATATATACTGTATGCTGGTTCGCTACCGCTCGCCAGGAAAATATTGACACCTGGATGGGGGTAAACGTCTTAAACCAGTAGGCTGAATGGGGCCGAATGGATACAAGCCAAAGAGAGAGGGAGAGAAAGAGAAAAAAAGCGAGGTGGGCTCCCTTAACGCTTTTAGAACCGGTGCTGTCCATATAACTTTATTATGGCTACTATTAGACAACGTTATTCAGTTTAAGACAGGCCTCCAGTAATTAACAGGATTCGAACCGTCTCATTTAACCAGTTTGACTACCACATATCCTTTTCAAAGTGCACAAAATTGTCTAAATATAGCTAGAATAGAATCTTAGCCCTCTCTGACATATGACGCGATTTTGAGCCTATTAGGGATACTTTAAAACCTTTGTTACCATCAGGGGTATTTAGAAACCTTTAGTTTAGTTACTTCAGCCTCTGCAGTTGTCTTTGAGTTAGCTGTGGGCAGAAAACTAATTTTGGAGAGGTAATTATAAGAGTGAGAGAACTCTATTTCTTATCCTGGCAACCTCTGCGTCATATGAGTCTGAAAGGGTTAAAAGACGTCGCCGGTACAGAAGGTGTTAAGGGAGACAGACGCCACATACAAGCTCCGTAGACAACATACTAGTTGCTACACATCCATTTTGATTAAGTTTAGGAAGGATCTCCAGTCATTATGAGGTTTCGAAATATATCAATCAACCCTTTTAAGGGGAGGTCTCCACTTGAGGGATTTTTTTCTGGACCCCTTTCTCCCTCATGTTTAGCCCCATTGCTTTTGATATTATAAAACGTTTGCCCCATTAGTTTAGCGATTTTAAGAACTTTCACCCCATATTAAGACCTTTCGTGCAATTCAGGTGTCGATTTTATCCTGGCGAGCGATAGCGAGCCTGTAATTTAAGAGGAACCGGCCGTTTTTCTACCGAAAAATGTACAAATTTATCTTGAAAGGGACTCAGGGGGGTGTAATTATAAGCTTGATGGAGGTCTAGGGAACAAACTAAATGCCTCCCCTTAACTATCACAGATCCTTCCTATGCTGCATAAAATCGTGTCAATATCACTAGAATGAAGTATAACCGACGTTCACGGTACAAACATGGTTAAGGGGAGATTTCCACCTGGAGGATTTTTTTCTGGACCCCTTTCTCCCTCATGTTTAGCCCCATTGTTTTTGAGATTTTAAGACGTTCGCCCCATTAGTTTAGCGATTTTAAGAACCCTCGCCCCATTTCTGTCAATTTTAAGACCATTCGTGACATTTAGGCGTCGTTTTTTTCCTGGCGAGCGATGGCGAGCCTGTAATTTTATCTACCGAAAAATGTACAAATTTATCTTGAAAGGGGGTCTACGGGGAGTAATTTTAAGCTTGATGGAAGTCTAGGGAATCAACTAAAAACCTCCCTTTGTTGTTGTTGTTGTTCCCCAAGCTGCCTGGCCGAACAGCCCCAAGGCCCCGAGCAAGGCCAAGGCCATAACCGAGCGCCCCCACAAAACCTCCCCTTAACCTATTCAGTGCCGGGAATGTTGTTGTATTTTTATTCTATGCTGGCTATCATCAGACGATTTTGTCTTTGTTCAGGAAAGATGTGTGATAGTCAGAGCGATATCGGAGGCATAGTATATCTCTTAAGGGAGGGGACATTTTTCTACCGAAAAATGTACAAATTTATCTTGAAAGAGGGTCTAGGGGGGAGTAATTTTAAGCTTGATGGAAGTCTAGGGAATCAACTAAAAACCTCTCCTTAAGGGGGTAGTTAGTACTTGCTTTTGGGGGTCTATACATTTACTGATTTACGTATTTCTTAGTTTCCTTTGCTAGACCTCCATCAAGCTTTAACCCCCCTCCCCCCCCCCCCCCCTTAGACTACCCGGACTAAACGTATCTCGCCTAACCCTTTATACTACCACAGACCCTTCCTAGTCTGCCTATACGCGTCTAAATTTAGCTTATGGGTCAAATACGTACACGACTAGAAATACGTACACGACTAGAAATGCGTACACGACTAGAAATACGTACACTACTAGAAATACGTACACGACTAGAAATACGTACACGACTAGAAATACGTACACGACTAGAAATACGTGCACGACTAGAAATACGTACACGACTAGAAATACGTACACGAATAGAAATACGTACACGACTAGAAATACGTACACGACTAGAAATACGTACACGAATAGAAATACGTACACGACTAGAAATACGTACCCGAATAGAAATACGTACACTAGAAAATACGTACACGACTAGAAATACGTACATGACTAGAAATACGTACACGACTAGAAATACGTGCACGACTAGAAATACGTACACGACTAGAAATACGTACACGAATAGAAATAATAAAAACGATTGAAGGGGGAGGTAGTCGTTTTTTTCTGGACCCCTTTCTCTCTCATGTTAAGCATATCAGTTTTGACATTTTAAGACGTTCGTTCCATAAATTTGACCTTTCGCCCCATTTCGTTGTCAATGTTATGACCTTTCGTGCCATTTAGGTGTTGATTTTTGTCCTGGCGAGCGAAAGAAGAAGGGGGGACCAGAATATCGGCCTATGTCCCCTTAAGGGGGGTGACCTGTTTTTGTTCTGTCCTTTTCTATCATTCTCTGGCTTGTATCCAATTGGCCCCATTCAGCCTACTGTTTTAAGACGTTTATCCCCATCCAGGTGTAAACAAATTTGCTGGTGAGCGGTAGCGAGCCAGCATATTTTAATTTTTTGTTTGACAGCAGGCTAAATTTGTACCTTTTTCGATAGAAAAAATTCTCCGGCGAAGCCGGATTTCTTCATATAATGCTGGCTCGCTTTCGCTCGCCAGGAAGAAATCGACACCTAGATGGGGATAAACGTCTTAAAATAGTTGGCTGAATGGGGCCGAATGGATACAAGCCAGAGAAAGAGAGAAAAGGAGAAAAATAAAAAAAAGCAGGTCACCCCCCTTAACTGAATGTGATCGATTAGTAGGGGCCAGAATATAACAGGAATAATGTGTTGGTAATGAAGGGGGAGGGGGGGAGGTAAATGCCCCCCCCCCCCCAATCCCCCCCCCCTCCCCCAGCTGTTAAGAAACCCCCAACCCTTCCCTCTGAATACATCGATGAGCTAGCGGTAATATTTCACGGCGAAAGGTATGATGCTTCGTAAAACATTCATCATCAGCCTATCCATTATCGAGGCTCTCTCCACAGGTGAGAACGACCCCGCGGAAAGAGTCGTGAATTAATTCATTAGGATTCCGTTCTTCGGTTTTTCCCTCCTTTAGGTTCGTTTGAGCTTTCTTTAGAGAGAGACGTTAAGGGGGCAGTGCTTGGTTTTTGGTCTATATATATATTTATTTATTAATATATTTTTGAGTTTCCTCGCTAGACCTCCATCAAGCTTAGAAATACACCCCCTAGACCCCCTTTCAAGATAAATTTGTACATTTTTCTGTAGAAAATTGTCCCGGCCGAAGGCTGGTTCCTTCTAAAATTAGAGGCTCGCTTTCGCTCGCCAGGAAAAAATCGACACCTAAAGGGCACGAAAAGTCTTGATATTGATAACAATATGAGGCGAAAGGTCTCAATATCGCTAAACTAACAGACCGAATATGCTAAACATGAGGGAGAAGGGGGTCCAGAAAAAAAAAAGAGTGCTACCCCCTTAAGGGGAGGTTTCTAGTGTGTTGCTTAGACCTCCATCAAGCTTAAAATTACATCCCCTAGACCCCCTTTCAAGATAAATATGTACATTTTTCGGTAGAAAAATTTCCCGGCCGAAGGCCGATTTCTCTTAAGTTATAGGCTCGCTATCGCTCGCCAGGAAAAGAATGACACCTAAATGGCACGAAAGATCTTAAAATTGACAGAAATGGGGCGAAAGTTATTAAAATCGCCAAACTAATGGGGCGAAAGTCTTAAAATCTCAAAAAGCAATGGGGCTAAACATGAGGGAGAAAGAGGTTCAGAAAAAAATCGTCCAGGTGGAAATCGCCCCTTAATAATCTTTCGCCGGGTAGTTGCATCAAATCGTGATAAATGACGATATTTATAGTTTGTTAATAATGCATACAAGCTTGAGGGGAGATCTCCACTTCAGGGATTTTTTTCTTGACCCCTTTCTCCCTCATGTTTAGCCCCATTGCTTTTGATATTATAAAACGTTTGCCCCATTAGTTTAGCGATTTTAAGAACTTTCACCCCATATTAAGACCTTTCGTGCTATTCAGGTGGCGATGTTATCCTGGCGAGCGATAGCGAGCCTTCAATTTAAGAGGAACCGGCCTTCGGCCGGGACATTTTTCTACCGAAAAATGTACAAATTTATCTTGAAAGGGACTCAAGGGGGTGTAATTATAAGCTTGATGGAGGTCTAGGGAACAAACTAAATACCCCCCCTTAAGGGGACATGGGTCGCTTTTCTGGTCTCCCTTCTTCCTCATGTTTAGCCCCGTTAGTTTTCATATTTTAGCACGTTTGGCTCATTAATTAGACGATTTTAAGACTTTTCGTCCCATTTCTTTGTCAATATTAAGAGTGTTTGTGTCATTTAGGTGTAGATATTTTTCTGGCGAGCGATAGCGAGCCTGTAAATTAAGAGCAACAGACCTTCGGCTGGGACATTTGTCTGTCGAAAAATGTACTAATTTATCTTGAAGGAGGGTCTTGCGGGGGTGTGTTTTAAGCTTGGTGGAGGTCTAGGGAGGACACTTAATAAATGATAAAACAATACCTAAACTTAATAAATGATAAAACAATACCTAACCTTAATAAATGATAAAACAATACCTAACCTTAATAAATGATAAAACAATACCTAACCTTAATAAATGATAAAACAATACCTAACCTTAATAAATGATAAAACAATACCTAACCTTAATAAATGATAATACAATACCTAAACTTAATAAATGATAAAACAATACTTAATCTTAATAAATGATAAAACAATACCTAACCTTAATAAATGATAATGCAATACCTAAACTTAATAAATGATAAAACAATACTTAATCTTAATAAATGATAAAACAATACCTAACCTTAATAAATGATAAAACAATACCTAACCTTAATAAATGATAATACAATACCTAAACTTAATAAATGATAAAATAATACATAAACTTAATACATGATAAAACAATACATAAACTTAATAAATGATAAAACAATACATAACCTTAATAAATGATAAAACAATACATAAACTTAATACATGATAAAACAAATAAATACCCCCAAAATAATTACGGCCATCTCCCCTTAAGGGGAGATTTCCACTTGAGGGATTTTTTTCTTTACCCCTTTCTCCCTCATGTTTAGCCCCATTACTTTTGAGATGTTAAGACGTTCGCCCCATTAGTTTGGCGATTTTAAGAACTTTCACCCCATTTATGTCACTTTTAAGACCTTTCGTCCCATTTAGGTGTCGATTTTTTCCTGGCGAGCGATAGCGAGCCTGTAATTTAAGAGGAACCGGCCTTTGGCCGGGAAATTTTTCTACCGAAAAATGTACAAATTTATCTTGAAAGGGGGTCATGGGGGTGTAATTTCAAGCATGATGGAAGTCTAGGAAACACACTAAAAACCTCCCCTTAAATTACTGAAGCACGGATGTACTGGAGAATATTGTCTAATGTATGGCGTAGCTGATAGGTATAGGCTGTAATGTAATGTAACGTAATGAAGGCTGTAAGGTAATGTAACGTAATGAAGGCTGTAAGGTAATGTAACGTAATGAAGGCTGTAATGTAATGTAACGTAATGAAGGCTGTAAGGTAATGTAACGTAATGAAGGCTGTAAGGTAATGTTTGTATAATAATACCCAACAATCCTCAATGTACGGTCGCGCTAATAAGTCATGTCCCAGCTGTCATTACGTTTGGCTCGCTCTGTGCTGTATTAATGTCTGTCAGATGATGAAGAGGGTGGGTAAGTGTAAGGACATGTTGGTATATCTCACTCTCAAAAAAATAAAGCCTGTGTAAATATTACTGGTACCAATTATTGATCAAAATATAATCGGTATCGAGACATCACTTATTAGCACGACTGTACATTTTGTTATTGAAGGAATGTATGCTGTTATATATATACAGATATATATATATATATATATATATATATATATATATATATATATATAATATATATATATATATATATATATATATATATACAGTATATATATATATATATATATATATATATCTTATTTTCGTATAGTACTTTGAAATTACATTATTCAATCATTGGATTATAATTAATAGCGGCATGTTTTAATATTGACAAAGAAAAAGTCTCAAAATCGCCAAGCTAACGGAACGAACGTATTAAAATCTCAAAACTAATGTGCTAAACATGAGGGAGAAGGGGGTCCAGAAAAAAAGCGAGTACTACCCCCTTAATATATACATACGCCTGATATGTTCAGTTTACGTTATCGTAGCGAACAGCCTATATTCGGGATCGATTGCACAGACAGAGAGAGAGAGAGAGAGAGCGAGAGCAACCATTGTGTTCATTTCGGACATTTGGTATATAGAAATTCACCGGTGGAACATTATACTTGGTCAAACAATATTGGTTGCTATGAGTTACGAAAGACACGGCGTATTTTCCATATTTCGACATGTTGAATATTTTATGCGTATGTAGGCTCTTATCAACAAATAATTGTTTTTTGTATAAGTTACTCGCAGGTTATTAAGACCTTTCGTGCCATTTAGGTGTCCATTTTTTCCTGGCGAGCGATAGCGAGCCTGTATTTTTCAAAGGAGTCGGCCTTCGGCCGGGAAATTTTTCTACCGAAAAATGTACACATTTATCTTGAAAGGGGGTCTAGGGGGTGTTTTTTTTTAAGATTAATGGAGGTCTAGCGAGGAAATTCAAAAATATATTAATAATTAAATATATAGACCAAAAAACACGCACTACCCCCTTAAGGGGATATATCCACTTGAGGGATTTTTTCTTGACCCCTTTCTCCCTCACGTTAAGCCCCATAGCTTTTGAGATTTTAACCACGTTCGCCCCATTAGTTTAGCGATTTTAAGAACTTTCACCCCATTTCTGACAATTTTAAGACCTTTCGTCGATTTAGGTGTCGATTTCTTCCTGGCGAGCGATAGCGAGCCTGTAATTTAAGAGGAACCGGCCTTTGGCCTGGACATTTTTCTACCGAAAAATTTACAAATTTATCTTGAAAGGGGGTCAAGGGGGTTTAATTTTAAGTTTGATTGAGGTTAAGGTAATAAACTAAAAACCTCCCCTTAAGTTGTCCGTGTGTCAGTGTTCTTGTTCAATTGGATTGTTCAGGTTTCACTATTTTTGTTCAGCGGATAGTCCATGTATATTTTATTGTATTTTAAGTCGGATAGTCGGATAGTCCATGTTTATTTTATTGTATTTTTTAGTCGGATAGTCGATAGTCTTATGTATATTATATTGTATTTTAAGTCGGATAGTCGGATAGTCCATGTATATTTTATTGTATTTTAAGTCGGATAGTCGGATAGTCCATGTATATTTTATTGTATGTTTAGTCGGATAGTCCATGTATTTTTAGTTGGATTGTCGATGTTTTAGTAGTTTTTTTTAGAGGATTGTCGAATAGTCCATGTGTTTTATTTTATTTTATTTTCATTGGACATTTGGATAGTTCATGTTTTGTGATTTGTGTTCATTAGATAGTTGGGTAGTCTATGTTTCAGTGTTTTTGTCCAGTGGATAGTCGGATAGTCCACGTTTAATTATTTTTATTTAGCGAATAATCGGATAGTCCATGTTTAATTACTATTGTCCACCGAATAGTCGAATAGTCCACGTTTAATAATAATTTTTGTTCAGCGAATAGTCGGATTGTCCATCTTTTATTAGTTTTGTTTTGCGGATAGTCGAATAGTCCATGTTTAATTAATACTGTTCAGCAGAATAGTCGGATAGTCCATGTTAAATACTGTATTATTTATTTTTTTTTTTTTTGCGGATAGTAGAATAGTCCATGTCTTAATATTGTTGGATAGTTGGATAGTCCCTGTTTCCGTATTTTTTGTTCATCGTCGTAATATTCAAATTAGGCGTCGTATCCAGGGAGCGTCTTACAAGGGAGATAGTCGCTTTTTCTGGACCCCTTCTCCCTCATATTGACCATAATAGATTTGATAATTTACGACGTTCGTTCCGTTAGTTTGGCGATTTTGAGACCACATTTCTTTGTCAATATTAAGACCTTTCGTGCCATTTGGGTGTCGATTTATCCTGGCGAGCGATAGCGAGCCTGTAATTTTAGAAGCGACTGGCTTTCGGCCGGGACATTTTTTCTGCCGAAAAATGTACACATTTATCTTAAAAGGAAGTATAGGGTTTTTTTTTTAAGCTTGAGGAAGGTCTAATTAAAATGAAAAAATAAATATAAATATGGACCAAAAAACAAGTTCTACCCCCTTAAAAGCAATTTGAGGGTTTACATGGATTTTGGGAAGTTTGGGAGGAAAAGGAGAGTATTTTGACTGGTTGGGTGTTGTTTGGGGAGGAGGAGGAGGAGGAGGAGGGGTGGGGGAGGTAGGGAAGAGGAAGATGGAGAGGAGGGGGAGGGAGGAGGTGAGAAGAGGGAGAGGAAGAAGAGTCTGAACGAGGAGGAGGAGGTAGGGAAGAGGAGGGGGAGGGAGGAGGTGAGAAGAGGGAGAGGAAGAAGAGTCTGAACGAGGAGGAGGAGGAGGAGGTAGGGAAGAGGAAGATGGAGAGGAGGGGGAGGGAGGAGGTGAGAAGAGGGAGAGGAAGAAGAGTCTGAACGAGGAGGAGGAGAAGGATAGAAGGAACAATGAAGAGGAGGAGGACAAACAAAGAATAGAAAATAGAGAGTAAAATAAAATGCGAGAAATATGGGATGATACAGAAAACACTAAATTATCGTGTTCATGTTGATGACGATATTGAAGGGTAGGATGTACGAATGGCCGAAATGTTGTTGATGGTCTGGTTGATGCTGAGAGAGAGAGAGAGAGAGAGAGAGAGAGAGAGAGAGAGAGAGAGAGAGAGAGGAGGGGGGGGGGGGGAGTTTGGTTGGCATCGGCAAAGGCACACGTCGGAGGCAAGCGGGGAGATGGGTGGCGTCGGAGGAGGTGAAGAATGAAGAGGGAGATGGAGGAGGAGGAGGAGGAGGAGTGAAAAGAGGAGGAAGAGGAGTGATAAGAGGAAGATGGAGAAGATTAGAAAGAAGAAGAAGATGAGGAGGAAGAAGGAGAACAGAAAGATGGAGGAGGAGGAATAATAAGAGAAATAGGAGGAAAGAAGAACAGGAAGAGGAGATGAGGGAAGAAAAGAGAAGAATGGAGGAGGGTGTAAGAGAAGAGAAAGAGTGATGATGATAATGGTGGGTGGGGAACAGAAGAGAAAGAGGAAGAGAGAGAACAGGTGATGATTATTTGAAGGGGGAGAGGAAAGAAGAAGAAGAACATACGCCCGAAGGAAGGAGGTGAGAGAGAGAGAGAGAGAAGGGGGGAGTAGGGAGTATAAGAGACAGCCCCCCCCCCCCCCCCACCCCCACCCCTTCCTACGAATCCCCCATCGCTTCCACCAACACGGCGCAAGGAGACCAAATCGGCGTTTGTGCGCATGTGCTATCCAAAAAGGGCATCGTTAGCTTTATTATTATTATTAGTAGTAGTAGTAGTGGTAGTGGTAGTAGTAGTAGTAGTAGTAGTAGTATTTATATTGTTATTATTATTAGTTATTATTGTTATTATTATTATTATTTTCTTGTATATATATTTTTGGTCTTCTCTCCTTGCTCCTTTCCTCCTCCTCCTTCTCCTGTCTCCTCCTTCTATCTCCTCCTCTTCCTCTTCCTATCTTGCTCATTTCTTCCTCTTCTTCTTCTATCTATCTCTTCCTATTTCTTTCCATTCGTCCTCCTCCTCCTTCTTCTCCTATCTCTTCCTCACTCATTGTTTCTCCTTTCCTCCTTCTCCTCCTCTTCCTATCTCTTTTCATTCCTCCTCCTCCTATCCTCTTCCTCCTCTTCCTATTTCTCTCCTCCCCTTCCTATCTCGCTTCTTTCCTCCTCCTCTCTCTCCTCCTCTTCCTCCTATCTCTTTCCTTTTCTTTGACCTCCATCTTTACCTCTTTTTAACCCTTTTCTTCCCGTTTCTCAACTTTGTTTTTCTCTCCACCTTCTTTCATTTTATCTCACTGTCACACACTTACTCTCTCTATCACTTTCTCACACAAACACACACACACACACATTCTCTCTTTCTCACACACACACACACACACACACACACTCTTTCTCTCGCTCTCGCTCTTAAGCCGGCTCTAGCAGTGACAATCCAAGCACCGCGCAAGGACAGGCCAACCAGCAGAGAACAATATGAGGACTGCGCTTTTTACGGCAGCCCCCCCCCCCCCCCGCGCTGAAATCTTTGTTTACGTGGAAAGCTCTCTCGGATGCACACGAGTCGGTTCATTGGCAGTCGATTCAATCCTATAGCAGCGGATTCATAGGTGATTCATGGACGACTATGAAACTACAAAACTACTATAAATTACAACTATAAATTACAACTACAACATCCATACCTCAATTACTCCTCTATCACGAACTGTCTTGATAGCGTAATGCATAAATGCGCGGAATTTCGGTGTGAGTAGCCTAGGTTCGAGTCCTTGGATTGCCACATGTAATTTGTTGATTTCATTATTGGAGTTTAGAAGTAGAGTTGGTTGGTGAAAACATAATTATGCATTAAGAAAACTCGATAATTACATAATGCTGAGACAATACATTCCGATTATTCCATTAACCCTATTAGGTGCAGGGCGGGCCAATTCGGATCCTCCCTGTTTTACTCCACTAGCTTGGTGATTTTAGGACGTTTCACCTCATTAGTTTGGCGATTATAAGATGCTTCAACCCAATAAGGTGTCGAATTTTCCTGGGCGAGCGATAGCCAGCCTGTAATTTGGGAGAAATCGGCCTTTGGCCGGGACATTTTTCTACCGAAAAATGTACATATTTAGCTTGAAGGGGGTTTAGGGAACGTTTTTTTAGTTTGAAGGGGGTCTGGATAGGCGTGTTTCTATGTCTTGGGGGTAAACTAAAAACACATTGTACAAAAAGGGCTAAAACAATTAAAACCCTCCATAATAATTAAACAAAATACCCCAATAACCCTCAAGACGTTGCACCAGATAGTGTTATGTATAGAAAAATAAGTTGGGTAAGGGATTCAATTATGGTGTCCGATGAAATGGAACCAACTTGTACGTCTTTGCATCATAGCATCGTCAAGCGTTCATAATTTACCTTTCAAGATCCGATTACGCATGTCGCTTCTGTTTACCGGCTTTTATTAACCCCTTCTGTACCGACGACGTCATTTTGATTGGTTCTAGCTATGTTCAGACGATTTTGTGCAGTTCAAGAAGGATGTGTTGTAGTAAAAATGGTTAAGTGTAATAGTTCGATCCCTGATAATTGCTGGAGGCTCTTTTTAATCTGAATAACATCGTCTAATAGTATATAAAGTTAAAAAGACGTCGCCGGTACAGAAGGGGTTAACCCTTTTCGTACCGGTGAGGTCCTTTTAAATTTTATGCTGGCTATTATTTGACGATTTTATTCAGTTGCAAAGGGACACCAGCCATTAACAGGCTTCGACATATCTCACTCCTTCATTTTAACTAGCACAGATCCTTCTTAAACTTTATAAAATCGTCTAAATGTAGCTAGAATAAAAATAAAAAAGACGTCGCCGGTACAGAAGGGGTTAAACGGTTTTCTACAGATGAGGAAGGGCATTTGGAAGAAGTTTGAGGGTTGATTGAGATACGCTTTACCCGTATGATTCCCACCGATCCTTCCTAAGCTGTATAGAATCGTCTAGCCAGAATAAACGGTCTAAATGCGTCATAATCTGCATAATTAACCCTTTGAAGATTGTGACAGTTTATTCTGGCTATCATTAGACGATTTTCGACAGTTTAGGAAGGATCTATGGGAATTATACGGATAAAGACTATCCCATTTCTGTGTCAATATTAAGACCTTTCGTGCCATTTAGGGGTCGATTTTTTCTGGCGAGCGCTAGCGAACCTGTAGTTTTAGGAGGGCCGGGACTTTTTTCTACCGAAAAATGTACAAAATTATCTTGAAAGGGGGACTAGGGGGTGTTTATTTATGTTTGATGGAGGTTTGACAGTGATCCATGATAATTTAGACAGTCTATATAGTAACAGTGATCCATGGTAATATAGACAGTCTATATAGTAACAGTGATCCATGGTAATTTAGACAGTCTATATAGTAACAGTGATCCATGGTAATTTAGACAGTCTATATAGTAACAGTGATCCATGGTAATTTAGACAGTCTATATAGTAACAGTGATCCATGGTAATTTAGACAGTCTATATAGTAACAGTGATCCATGGTAATTTAGACAGTCTATATAGTAACAGTGATCCATGATAATTTAGAGAGTCTATATAGTAACAGTGATCCATGGTAATATAGACAGTCTATATAGTAACAGTGATCCATGGTAATACAGACAGTCTATATAGTAACAGTGATCCATGGTAATATAGACAGTCTATATAGTAACAGTGATCCATGGTAATTTACACAGTATATAGTAACAGTGATCCATGGTAATTTAGACAGTCTATATAGTAACAGTGATCCATGGTAAGTTAGACCGTCCATTTAGTAACAGTGATCCATGGTAATTTAGACAGTCTATATAGTAACAGTGATCCATGGTAATTTAGACAGTCTATATAGTAACAGTGATCCATGGTAATTTAGACAGTCTATATAGTAACAGTGATCCATGGTAATACAGACAGTCTATATAGTAACAGTGATCCATGGTAATATAGACAGTCTATATAGTAACAGTGATCCATGGTAATTTACACAGTATATAGTAACAGTGATCCATGGTAATTTAGACAGTCTATATAGTAACAGTGATCCATGGTAAGTTAGACCGTCCATTTAGTAACAGTGATCCATGGTAATTTAGACAGTCTATATAGTAACAGTGATCCATGGTAATTTAGACAGTCTATATAGTAACAGTGATCCATGGTAATTTACACAGTTTATATAGTAACAGTGATCCATGGTAATTTAGACAGTCTATATAGTAACAGTGATCCATGGTAATTTAGACAGTCTATATAGTAACAGTGATCCATGGTAATTTAGACAGTCTATATAGTAACAGTGATCCATGATAATTTAGACAGTATATAGTAACAGTGATCCATGGTAATTTAGACAGTCCATTTAGTAACAGTGATCCATGGTAATTTAGACAGTCTATATAGTAACAGTGATCCATGGTAATTTAGACAGTCTATATAGTAACAGTGATCCATGGTAATTTAGACAGTCTATATAGTAACAGTGATCCATGGTAATTTAGACAGTCTATATAGTAACAGTGATCCATGGTAATTTAGACAGTTTATATAGTAACAGTGATCCATGGTAATTTAGACAGTCTATATACTAACAGTGATCCATGGTAATGTACACAGTCTATATAGTAACAGTGATCCATGGTAATATAGACAGCCTATATAGTAACAGTGATCCATGGTGATTTAGACAGTCTATATAGTAACAGTGATCCATGGTAATATAGACAGTCTATATAGTAACAGTGATCCATGGTAATATAGACAGTCTATATAGTAACAGTGATCCATGGTAATTTAAACAGTCTATATAGTAACAGTGATCCATGGTAATTTAGACAGTCTATATAGTAACAGTGATCCATGGTAATTTAGACAGTCTATATAGTAACAGTGATCCATGGTAATTTAGACAGTCTATATAGTAACAGTGATCCATGGTAATTTAGACAGTCTATATAGTAACAGTGATCCATGGTAATTTAGACAGTCTATAGTAACAGTGATCCATGGTAATTTAGACAGTCTATATAGTAACAGTGATCCATGGTAATTTAGACAGTCTATATAGTAACAGTGATCCATGGTAATTTAGACAGTCTATAGTAACAGTGATCCATGGTAATTTAGACAGTCTATATAGTAACAGTGATCCATGGTAATTTAGACAGTCTATATAGTAACAGTGATCCATGGTAATTTAGACAGTCTATATAGTAACAGTGATCCATGGTAATTTAGACAGTCTATATAGTAACAGTGATCCATGGTAATTTAGACAGTCTATTACATGGTTTTGTATTTTTGTTCAGTGGATAGAAAAATAGTAAATTTTTTGTATTTTTGTTTAGCGGATAGTAGAATAGGTCATGTTTTTGTATTTTGTTTATCTGATAGTAGGATAATGCATGGTTTTGTATATTTGTTCAGCGGATAGTCGGATATTCCATGTTTGTGTATCTATATTCAGCGGATAGTCGGATAGTCCATGTTTCTTTTTCAGCAGATAGTCGGATAGAACACCTTTTGATCAAAAGTAAAAATGAATACCTCATTCTTCGTTGTGGGAGGCTACACAATGATGTCCAAGGGAACAGATACCTAATCTCTCTCTCTCTCTCTCTCTCTCTCTCTCTCTCTCTCTCTCTCTCTCTCTCTCTCTCTCTCTCTCTCTCTCTCTCTCTCTCTCTCTCTCTCTCTCTCTTTCTTTCTTTCTTTCTTTCTTTCTTTCTTTCTTTCTTTCTTTCTGTCTGTCTGTCTGTCTGTCTGTCTGTCTGTCTGTCTGTCTGTCTGTCTGTCTGTCTGTCTGTCTGTCTGTCTGTCTGTCTGTCTGTCTGTCTGTCTGTCTGTCTGTCTGTCTGTCTGTCTGTCTGTCTGTCTGTCTTTCTTTCTTTCTTTCTTTCTGTCTTTCTTTCTTTCTTTCTTTCTTTCTTTCTGTCTTTCTTTCTTTCTGTCTTTCTTTCTCTCTTTCTTTCTTTCTTTCTTTCTTTCTTTCTTTCTTTCTTTCTTTCTTTCTCTCTCTCTCTCTCTCTCTCTCTCTCTCTCTCTCTCTCTCTCTCTCTCTCACGGCAAGATTCCTGTATACGGTTCTCGGCGCAGTTCCGGCGTAAAGCGAGAAAATTACCGGAAACTCGGGAAATGTCGAACCGGTTTTGGTGTTCTGTGTGTTTGTTGTTTTTTTTACTGCCTTGCTGGTGTAATGGTTAGCGTGTTTAGTAAATATAAAGTAAACATAAAGTAAATATAGATGAAAAGTATAGGAAGACTGTTAAGGGGTGGTTTTTAGTTGATTCCCTAGACCTCCATCAAGCTTAGAATTACTCCCCCCTTGACCCCCTTTCAAGATAAATTTGTACATTTTTCGGTAGAAAAATTTCCCGGCCAAAGGTCGGTTCCCCTTAAATTACAGGCTTGCTATCGCTCGCCAGGAAAAAATCGACACCTAAATGGCACGAATGGTCTTAAAATTGACAGAAATGGGGCGAGGGTTCTTAAAATCGCCACACTAATGGGGCAAGCGTCTTTAAATCTCACAAGCAATGGGGCTAAACATGAGGGAGAAAGAGGTTCAGACAAAAATCCTCCAGGTGGAAATCTCCCCTTAACTCTTTCTGTACCGGTGACTTATATATATTTTTATCAGCTACATTTAGACAAATTTATGAAGCTTAGGAAGGATATTTGGGGCTAAGAGGACTAAGTGAGATAGTCGGTAGACTTTTTAATGGGTAGACGACCTTCCTAAGCTGAATAAAATCGTGCAACCGTTGCCATAATATAATGAAAAGGACGTCACCGATAATGTATGGGTTCAGGGAAAGTGTAGCAAATTGAATAACACACCTCAAGATTGTTGGCAAACCATTCTTGTTGGGCCTCCGATACCGCTCTTAGAATGTATGTATATATGTATATGTATGTATGTATGTATGTATGTATGTATTCGCTTGTAATATAATTTAATAGTTACCTGATTGCTGTTTCCTCAGAGCCTTGCATGAACCCTTTCAGACTCGTATGACGCAGAGGTTGCCAGATTAGCAATAAGAAATAGAGTTCTATCACTCTTATAATTACCTCTCCAAAATTAATTTTCTGCCCACACCTAACTCAAAGACAACTGCAGAGGTTGAAGTAACTAAACTAAAGGTTTCTTAATCCCCCTGATGGTAACAAAGGCTTTAAAGTATCCGTAATAGGCTCAAAATCGCGTCATATGTCGGAGAGGGTTAAGGGTGTCAAACTAAAGACAATTACATTATTTTTAGCCATTATTTTTATACAGTATATGTAGAGATAAAATGAGGGTTTCTAGTTAAAATTACGTCTTTCGAAATTATATGATGGCCAAAACAATACTATTTTATGCTATTTTTCTTGTATTCTTTCTCATTTCATTCAGGGTTTCACACAAAATTGCTCCTGCCTGCATTTAATACAGTAATGAACCCGTTGAGTAATTAGCCATATTCCAATTACACCTAACGCCACATGGATCCCGTGGCGGTACTAAGTAAAAAGGTACAAACAAAGATATTATGGAGATTACGGTCTACAGGCAATTTTATCACTGCTTGTCAAAGATTTAGAGCAATTCACTATTGTCTACATTAATACGATTCTCACATGTCAATATGTGATCAAAGTTAAAGAAGAATTATTTATTTTCAACATATATACAGTGGCACGAAACGTCTACATTTGTTTACATACTAAACCGCCAACGCTGACATGAGCAACATGTTTTTACTTAACAGAGCAGACTCAATCCAAATGTCAGTGTTAGTGTGGTTGTACAGTTTTGTATACATATATACTGTATATATATATATATATATATATATATATATATATATATATATATATATATATATATACATATACATATATATATATATATATATATATATACTGTATATATACTATATATATATATATATATATATATATATATATATATATATATATATATATTACGATAATCACTGATTAATTACATGGTAATTTATGGTGTTCATAAGATACTGTCAGTATTTATCATGTATATCATTGACCAAGAATAGTGTAATAATACAATTTTTTTAGATTATTTTGGTTGTGATTTTATTTATTTTGGATGGATATAGTCGATTGCCAATGTTGACTAAAATGGTATGACTATTTGCAAGACGGTTTTATCATTTGCAAGTTTACTGTAGTCATAATAATATCTGGCACAAAATGATTTTTTTTTTCGTTTTAATGCAATATATATTAATTATTGATCAATGTTGATGTAGTTACTGACGCAGTATTTATTTAAATATCGTGATATCATTGTTCCACGAATATTCTTGAAAGTAATATAATTAAGTAAGCCCATATATTTTCATAGATTCTGTAAATAACGCCGACTATTTTAGATTAATTTTAACCATTTGTATTTTCCTAGATTATACTTGACGCCTTTTTACCTTTGATCCTGGATAAACTTAGGTGATTGTGTGTAGTTTAAGAAGGACCTGTGTAATTAACAGGCTTCGAACTATCTCACCTAACCATTTTTATTACCACGGATCCTTCCTAAACTGCACAAAATCGTCTAAATATAGCTAGAATAAAATGTGAAAGACTTTGCAGGTACATTAGGGGTTAAACAACGTAGACTACATCTAAAACAGCCTAAAATACTTCCAAAACGGCCTAAAATACTTCATAAACTACTTTAAATCATTCATAATCATTCTAAAAATCATCTTAAGCAGCCTAAAGTTCTTTCTAAACAGCCCAAAATACTTCCAAAACAGTCTAAGACACTTATAGGCAGTCTAAAATACTTCCAAAACAGTCTAAGACACTTCTAGGCAGTCTAAAATACTTCCAAAACAGTCTAAGACACTTGTAGGCAGTCTAAAATACTTCCAAAACAGTCTAAGACACTTCTAGGCAGTCTAAAATACTTCCAAAACAGTCTAAGACACTTGTAGGCAGTCTAAAATACTTCCAAAACAGTCTAAGACACTTGTAGGCAGTCTAAAATACTTCCAAAACAGTCTAAGACACTTGTAGGCAGTCTAAAATACTTCCAAAACAGTCTAAGACACCTGTAGGCAGTCTAAAATACTTCCAAAACAGTCTAAGACACTTCTAGGCAGTCTAACATACTTCCAAAACAGTCTAAGACACTTGTAGGCAGTCTAGAATACTTCCAAAACAGTCTAAGACACTTGTAGGCAGTCTAAAATACTAACAAAACAGTCTAAGACACTTCTAGGCAGTCTAAAATACTTCCAAATCAGTCTAAGACACTTGTAGGCAGTCTAGAATACTTCCAAAACAGTCTAAGACACTTGTAGGCAGTCTACGACACTTGTAGGCAGTCTACAATACTTCCAAAACAGTCTAAGACACTTCTAGGCAGTCTAAAATACTTCCAAAACAGTCTAAGACACTTGTAGGCAGTCTAGAATACTTCCAAAACAGTCTAAGACACTTGTAGGCAGTCTAAAATACTAACAAAACAGTCTAAGACACTTCTAGGCAGTCTAAAATACTTCCAAAACAGTCTAAGACACTTCTAGGTAGTCTAAAATACTCCCTAAAATACTTTCAAAACAGCATAACATACTTCTTAAAATACTTCCAAAACAAAATACTTCCTAAAATACTTCCAAAACAGCCTAAAATACTTCCAAAACAGCCTAAAACACTTCCAAAACAGCCTAAAACACTTCCAAAACAGCATACAACACTTCCAAAACAGCATAAAACACTTCCAAAACAGCATACAACACTTCCAAAACAGCATACAACACTTCCAAAACAGCCTAAAACACTTCCAAAACAGCATACAACACTTCCAAAACAGCATAAAACACTTCCAAAACAGCATACAACACTTCCAAAACAGCATAAAACACTTCCAAAACAGCATACAACACTTCCAAAACAGCATACAACACTTCCAAAACAGCATACAACACTTCCAAAACAGCATACAATACTTCCAAAACAACATACAACACTTCCAAAACAGCATAAAATACTTCCAAAACAGCATAAAACACTTCCAAAACAGCATACAACACTTCCAAAACAGCATAAAATACTTCCAAAACAGCATAAAACACTTCCAAAACAGCATAAAACACTTCCAAAACAGCATACAACACTTCCAAAACAGCATAAAACACTTCCAAAACAGCATACACCACTTCCAAAACAGCATACACTTCCAAAACAGCATACAACACTTCCAAAATAGCCTAAAACACTTCCCAAATAGCCTAAAACACTTCCCAAATAGCTTAAAATACTTACCAATCAAGCTGAAAAGCTTCTTAAAGGTGGGGGCTCATGGGTTGAGGTAAACATGGAAAATAATCGCCAACCTGCATATAATTATCTTGTAAAATGCAATGTCACTGAAATAATTATTAACAATGGTATAAAGGATTTTGCGGATCGTCTATACCGGGCCTGTGACGTCATAGTGACGTCACACCAGTATCCTTAGCCTAGACTGGATGGTGGACTTACACTCTTGTGACGTCACAGGCCCGGTATAGACGATCCACAAAATCCTTTATACCATTGTTAATAATTATTTCAGTGCCATTGCATTTTGCAAGATAATTATGTACAGCTTGGCGAGTATCATTCCATGTTTATCTCAACCCATGAGCCCCCACCTTTAAGGCCTAAAATACCTCCAAGCCAACCTAACATACTTTCAAAACAGCCTAAAATACTTCCAAAGCAGTCTAAAACACTTCCTAGCAGCCTAAAACACTTCCTAGCAGCCTAAAACACTTCCTAGCAGTCTAAAACACTTCCTAGCAGCCTAAAACACTTCCTAGCAGCCTAAAACACTTCCTAGCAGGCTAAAACACTTCCTAACAGCCTAAAATACTTCCCAAGAAACTTCCTAAAAAGCCTAAAATACTTCTTAAAATACTTCGAAAACAAACTACTTCCTAAGAAACTTCCTAAACAGCCTAAAATACTTGCTAAACAAAATACTTCCTAAAATACTTCCAAAATAGTCTAAAATACTTCCAAAATAGCCTAAAATACTTCCAAAATAGCCTAAAATATTTCCAAAACAGTCTAAAACACTTCCTAGCAGCCTAAAATACTTCCTAAGAAACTTCCTAAACAAAATACTTCCTAAAATACTTCCAAAGTAGCCTAAAATATTTCCAAAGTAGCCTAAAATATTTCCAAAAACAGCCTAAAATACTTCTTGACCCCTTCAGCACCATGACGAAATGTTCATCATATTCGGGCTGCCATTAGGCGTATATTTCTTTAGCTTATAATCTACTACTGGAACTCTTAAGTGGTAAATACGATCTCAATAAACCCTCTGAATAAAATAGGCCCTTCTTAAACTAGATAAAATAGTCTAACTATAGCCAATATCAAAGGTAGAAAGGCGTCATGGTGCTAAAGAGTTAAGGGAAGATTTCCACTTAAGGGATGTTTTTCTTGACCCCCTTCTCCCTCATGGTTAGCCCCATTGTTTTTGATATTATAAAACGTTCACCCCATTAGTTTAGCGATTTTAAGAACTTTCACCCCATATTAAGACCTTTCGTGCCATTCAGGTGTCGATTTTATCCTGGCGAGCGATAGCGAGCCTGTAATTTAAGAGGCACCGGCCTTCGGCCGGCACATTTTTCTACCGAAAAATGTACAAATTTATCTTGAAAGGGACTCAAGGGGGTATAATTTTAAGCTTGATGGAGGTCTAGGGAACAAAGTAAATACCTCCCCTTAAACAGCCTAAAATACTTTCTAAAATACTTCCAAACCAGCCTCAAATCGTCCTCTACTCTACAGCACCTGAGCACTAGAGAGTCCTGCTTGCTATAGGTGGTGTTGCTGGGGAGGCTAGTTGGTCGGTCGGTCGGGTCCGGCTGTTCAGTATTAGTAGTTGTTGCAGACCCAAGCCGTTCCCTCTTCCTGCAACCCACCTCTACCCAAGCCGTTCTCTCTCCCTGGATCAACCTGCTTTTATCTTGCAACCCACCTCTACCCAAGCCATTCCCTCTTCCTGGATCAACCTGCTTTTACCTTGCAACCTACCTCTGACCATTCAACAGCTGAGCTCTGGAACTCTCTCCCAGAATCAGTCTTTCCCTCTTCCTATGACTTAAATTGCTTCAAACTCCGTGTGTTTGGCTCGAACGTCCCTTGATTTTGGCCCTATCACTCTTTCAACTCTGGGAGAGGCACTCACTACAGGCAGTTCCGCCTTTTTTTTTTCTCCCTCACTCACATGGCATATACCATGGATCTTTCTATATCCTCGAACGGCTTAAATGAACCCACGCAATGCATACGAGTATACGGGGTAAACAATTAACAGAAGGATTCGATATACTGGGTAAACAATTAACAGAAGGATTCGATATACTGGGTAAACAATGAACAGAAGGATTCGATATACTGGGTAAACAATGAACAGAAGGATTCGATATACTGGGTAAACAATGAACAGAAGGATTCGATATACTGGGTAAACAATGAACAGAAGGATTCGATATACTGGGTAAACAATGAACAGAAGGATTCGATATACTGGGTAAACAATGAACAGAAGGTTTCGATATACTGGGTAAACAATGAACAGAAGGATTCGATATACTGGGTAAACAATGAACAGAAGGTTTCGATATACTGGGTAAACAATGAACAGAAGGATTCGATATACTGGGTAAACAATGAACAGAAGGATTCGATATACTGGGTAAACAATGAACAGAAGGATTCGATATACTGGGTAAACAATGAACAGAAGGATTCGATATACTGGGTAAACAATGAACAGAAGGTTTCGATATACTGGGTAAACAATGAACAGAAGGATTCGATATACTGGGTAAACAATGAACAGAAGGATTCGATATACTGGGTAAACAATTAACAGAAGGATTCGATTCGGACCGAAGTAGGCTCGATAAGTATGTATGTATGTATGTATGTATGTATGTATGTATGTATGTATGTATGTATGTATGTGCTCAGGCCCAATCCCTACTTTTCCTATTTTTATTCTTATTTTCTATTTTACTCTATTTTATTATTTAGTATATACATTTAACCCCTTCAATACCGGTGACATCCTTTTTACCTTTATTCTGGCTACTGTTTATAGACGATATTATTCAGTTTAAAAAGGGCCTCCAGAAATTAACAGGCTTCGAACTATCTCACTTAACCATTTTGACTACCACAGATCCTACTAACTTGAGCTACACCAAATCGTCTAAATATAGCTAGAATAAAATTAAAAAGACGTCGCCGGTACAGCAGTTAAGGGGAGACCAACCGTTTTTCTGGACCCCTCCCTAATGTTTAGCCCCACTAGTTTTGAGATTTTAAGACGTTGGTTCCATTAGTTTGAGGATTTTATGACCTTTCACCCCATTTCTTTGTCAATATTAGGACCTTTCGTGCCATTTACGAGTCTATTTATTCCTGGCGAGCGACAGCGAGCCTGTAATTTTAGGAGTAATCGGCCTTTGGCCGGGACATTTTTTTACCGAAAAATATACAAATCTATCTTGAAGGGGGGTCTAGGGGGTGTTTTTCTAAGCTTGACGGAAGTAACTAAAAATATATATGAATAAATGAATTAATAGACCAAACAAACAGCCACTGTCCCCTTAAAGGTGAAATAATTATGCTGCTCCTTATTTACAGTGTGGTGGTAGGTTGCAGTAAAGAGCCTGGCATCGATGGTGGGTTGCAGTAAAAAGCCTGGCCTCCGGATCTAGTCAATCAGGTGTTTACATCTGGTGCTCGGCTAATAATGCATTGGTCTTATAACCGGTAGTGGGCCCCGCACAAGAACATATTACCTATTAACCCTTTGAGTACCAGCGACGTGTGTTATCCTTTAGTCTAGCTATATTTAGACGATTTTGTGCAGTTTAAGAAGGATCTGTGGTAGTAGAAATGGTTAGTTGAAATAGTTAGAAGCCTGTTAGGTGCTGGAGGCCGGTACATAAATGGTTAAGGCCCTCCATCCATCTCTCAACCCTCCCTCTCTTTATCTCTCAACCCTCCCTCTCTCAATCTCTCAACCATCCCTCTCTTCTTCTCTCAACCCTCCATCTCAACCATCCATCCATCTCTCAACCCACCCTCCCTCCATCTCTCAACTAACCCTCTCTTCCTCCATCTCTCAACCCTCCCTCTCTTCCTCCATCTCTCAACCCTCCCTCTCTTCCTCCATCTCTCAACCCTCCCTCCATCTCTCGACTCTCCATCTCTCAACCCTCCCTTAATCTCTCAACCCTCCCTCCCTCCATCTCTCAACCCTCCCTCCATCTCTCAAGCCTCCCTCCATTAAATTATATAGAGAATCTTGGCGTTCGGTGATTGGGTAGAAGGCGCGTCTCTCGGGAGGTGATTATGCCAGGGGACCTTCAGCCTATCCACCAATGGGCTTCAAAGACTTCCCTCCCGGCCAGCCTTCACGGGAACTTCATCCTCCTCCCACGTAAAGAGCTGTCTCCTTAAATATTTTACCTCATTCTCCTTCAATATTTTACCTCATTTACCTCTTTTATTTTTTATTTTCTGACAGGCAAGTATCTCCTTAAATATGTTCCCTCATTCTCGTTTTCCTCGTTTAGCTTGTCAAGGTCATTTTCCACTAAAGGCTTCACGGGCCCTTGATCCTTCCACGTAAGAGCTGTCTCCTTATATATTTTACCTCTTTCTCTTTTCTCGTTTAGTTTTTTTTTTTTTTTTTTTTTTTTTTTTTTTAAACATTAAACTAAGACAATGCAGGTGCTGAATATTATGTTTAGTTTATTGTGTTTCAAAGATTTCAGTGGAGCTTTATCCCTCGCTTATTTTCTTTTCTGTTTGTTTCCCTATCTTATGCCTGTGTGGCCTCCTCTTAAGGGGGGGGGGGGGATGACCTGTTTTTGTTCTGTCCTTTTCTATCTTTCTGTGGCTTGTATCCATTTGGCCACCACAGATGCCCAGCCTAGCTGTTTTAAGACGTTTATCCCCATCCAGATAGGTCAATTTTTTAGTAGGTGAGCGGGTAGCTCGAGCCTAGCATGATTTTTTATATTTTGTTTTGACAAGCAGGCTAATTATTTGTAAACTTTTTTTCGATTAGAAAGAAATGTCTCTGGCGATAGCCGGATTTCTTAATAGTAATGCTGGCTCGATATCGACTCCCACAGGGGACGAGGGGGGAAAAGAAACGAAATCGACACCTAGGGATCCGGGCGAGAGATAAACGTCTTAAAAAATAAGTTTGCGCTTAGAATGCGGCGGCCGAATGAATAGATAGGTAGATGGTTGTTGTTTCTGGTCCCCCTTCTCCCTCATGTTTAGCTCAGTTAGTTTTGAGATTCTTAAGACGTTCCGTTCTCAGTTAGTGTTGGGCGATTTAAGACGAGGGGGAGAGTGGGCTTTGAACCCAATTTTTTTGTAAATATTAGGACCTTTCGTGCCATTTAGGTGCCGATATTTTCCTGGCGAGCGATAGCGATCCTGTAATTTTTGGAGGACAATTTTCTACCGAACAAATGTACACATTTATCTCGAAGGGG
>CM064532.1:31709878-31779722 GCA_032716605.1 Paralithodes platypus | reverse complement strand
ATGTCTTGAAATCTCATAACCAATAGAGCTAAGCATGAGGGAGGAGGAGGACTCGAAAAAACAACTGCCTCCCCTTAAGACGGAGTAAGTTCGGATTTTTTAGGTCAGGTCAGGTGCATGTCAGGGATGAATGACTATTGCAACGGCTCCTGTACAAGGTCTGTAGCATGTTGCAGATTTGGTTATCATGTTTAGCCACATTTTACTCTGTTGTTTTTCTTACCCCAGGGGGTTAGGGAGCCTTCATCTGATGGTGGAGGAAACAAAAGTATATACCTCACGCATCCTACTGCGTGTCGTACAAGGCGACTAATAGTGTGGATGGCGATAGACTTGTGGACCAACAGCCATTTATTGTTATTTTGTTTTTTTTGTTTTTTTCTATGTGATTGAGGGAGGCAAAAGGCATAACTGCCTATAGCGAGTGCCTCCCCCATAGTTGAAAGAGTGACAGGGCCAAAATGAAGGGATGTTCGATGTTCGAGTCCAAATTGCCTAATATACAGTAGAGTCTTGTTATGGTGCTGTCTGTTTGTAACACTGCTAAGGCTGGTGTGGTTGCAGATACTGCAGTGGGACCCTGTCGAGTCTTGCTGAGTCACGGTTAGCATTATACCAACATCAGCCACAGTGATGACTTGGTGGGGCAGTGCTGTGGCGGGACTTTATTGTACTACAGAACACTCCAACTACTGAAAGGCAACCCCGTCTGAGCCGTTACAATGCATGTAATGGAAAATGAGGCTAAACCAATGTAATTACAGTACACAGTGTTGTCAGGTTGGCCGATACAGTTACTTTATTGTACTACAGAACACTCCAACTACTGAAAGGCAACCCCGTCTGAGCCGTTACAATGCACGTAATGGAAAATGAGGCTAAACCAATGTAATTACAGTACACAGTGTTGTCAGGTTGGCCGATACAGTTACTCCCTGGTATAGTAGAGTTGCTGTTGGTTGTCTTATTTATACTTAAGGGGGCCCACCTCGCTTTTTCTCTCTTTCTTCATTTGCCTCGCCCTCTCCTTCCCTGGCTCTGTATCCATTTCCGGCTCCCCATTCAGCCTACTGTCTTTAAGACGTTTACAAAACCCCCCAATTCGCCAGGTGTCAAGTATTTTCCTGGCGAGCGGTGAGCGAGCCAGCATATAGATAATATAGTTTTGGTTTTTGACATGCAAGCTAATTGTAAATTTTTCGATGGAAAAATATGTCCTCGGCGGCGAAGCCGGATTTCTCCATACAATGCTGGTCTCGAAGCCTAAATTTGTACATTATTTCGATAGAAAAAATGTCTCCGGGCGAAGCCGGATTTCTCCATACAAAATGCCTGGCTCGCTGCTCCGCTCGCACACGAAAGAAATCGGGGGGACGACGTGGATGGGAATAAACGTCTTAATACAGTTGGCTGAATGGGGCCGAATGGATACAAGCCAGGGAAAGAAAGATAAAAAAAACCGGTGACCCCCCTTAAAGTGTACAATATACCGGTATAAACGCATGAGGGTATTGGGAGAATGTGGATGGTAGACATACTGCTTACATTGTTATAGGCATTGGGCGTGCTAAAATAATGATACCCTGCATCAGTAGTATATTCTGTTACCAACGTCTCTTGAATTGTGGTGATTACGATCGTTAACTACCTTTACTCTTTACTAAAACACCTCCCATAATAAATATTTATGTTAGATTATAAAGTTGTTTTGCATTTTTTTTTAAATCTTATAATGTTCACATTTGTTGTGATATTTGTAAATAAAATAATAATATAATGTCTCGGTTAACTGGAAACTTAAGATATATTGAATATTGCATCATAGTTTCAATTTTAATATATTCTAAACATTACGAATAATCGTGTTAATTTAGGTTTTCGCATATTATAATATAGCTACCACAAGCAATTCAGGATATATAGGTACTTGGCTGAATCATGTGCAAATAATAGCAACACAATTTATATTTTCCGCTATGCTCAATTCCGACTGATCAGTTCGTCAAAATAAGGAATGATATAGAATTTCATTTGCGTTATTCATTGAAATTTACTAATTTAAGGGGAAGTTTCTAGTGTGTTGCTTAGACGTCTACTCCATCAAGCTTGAAATTACATCCCCTAGACCCCCTTTCAAGATAAATATGTAAATTTTTCGGTAGAAAAATTTCCCGGCCGAAGGCCGATTCCTCTTAAGTTACAGGCTCGCTATCGCTCCGCCAGGAAAACCAATCGAGAACCTAAGATTCAACGAAAGGTCTTAAATTGACACGGATTGGGGCTAAAGTATTATTAAACAATCGTCCAAACTAATGGGGCAAACGTCTTAAAATCTCAAAAGCAATGGGGCTAAACATGAGGGAGAAGGAAGTTCGAAAAAAAATCCCTCAACTGGAAACCTCCCCGTAAACAAACTGCTTAGTATGCGTTGTGTTATAGAAACTAAAACCCTGACTGGGGCATGTCACAACAATATTAATGATATCAAATGAACGATTGCATAATTATTAATGTATAAACTACGCGTAATTATGTTTTACTCCAAGCACATACTAATTATACAGTATAAGTATATTTAGCGTACACCTATTCGTTTATTGAAAATTGTTAACGTTTATTATGTACGAAATTGATACATTTATACATCCATGGTAAAAGAAATAGCAATTGACAAATTTACTTGTAGTCTTTTATTTGGATTGTCTTATTTGCTTATTATTATAATTATCAGATGTACTAAAGGTTTGATATCAAAATCTATACGTAATATAAATAGTATATTTTCTCAACCTAGTTAGGCTTTATCTTTGCATGATATTGAACTGACTATTTATAAAGAATGTATAGCTATAACTATACATACAGTATATATGTGGTTTTCCAGGTAGATGTACTATGCGATAACAATTCTGCTTCCTCTCTTATTTGTCTTCTTTAGTACAATCGGCCTAATAAGTGATGTCTCGGCGCCAATTAAGTTTTGATCAATAATTGGTATCAGCAATATTTACACATGATTTCTTCTTTTTGAGTGAGATACTACATAACATGAGTATTCCTACAGCTTACCCACACACTAAGTCATACATCTGACTAGACATATTAAAAATAGCAGGCACAGAACGACACAAAAGTAGTAAAGGCTAATCTAGCGCGAGCTTGCATGCACTTATATAGCGCCGCTTACCGTAAACGTTGGATTATGTAGTGGTAATATTGTTGAATGTATTTAGGGTGTTGGGTGTATTGCTGCTGGAACTAAAACACATTGCTAAAGATATTTTATTTGTTTCACATATCCGAAAGAATAAATTAACCCTCTCAAGATTTAAAGCTGTATTTCATTATTATATTCTGGCTGTTGAAAAACATTTTTTTAGACGATACGATTTAGGATTCGAGTGGTACTATGGAAGTCAGAGGGTTAAGGCTGGGAGGCAGACCGTTTTGTTTTGGTCTATTAATTCATATTATTCATACATATTTTCTTATAGTTTTCCTCTCCCCCTTCGCTAGACCTCACATCAAGCTCTAGAAAAACACCACCCTTCAAGATAAATGTGTCAAATTTTTCGGTAGAACCATTTCCCCGGCCGAAGGCCGGTTCCTCTTGAAATTGCCGGCATCGCTATCGCTTCA
This sequence comes from Paralithodes platypus, assembly GCA_032716605.1. Classification (NCBI taxonomy): domain Eukaryota; kingdom Metazoa; phylum Arthropoda; class Malacostraca; order Decapoda; family Lithodidae; genus Paralithodes; species Paralithodes platypus. The sequence goes on along the minus strand of CM064532.1, from coordinate 31,776,083 downwards.
CAACAGGAATAATCGACACCTAAATGGCACGAAAGGTCCTAAAATTGACAACGAAATGGGGCGAAAGGTGTTAAAATCACCAAACTAATTACTAACTAAAACTAAACTAAACTAACGTCTTATAATTTCTAAACTAGTGGGGCTAAACATGGGGGGGGGGGGGGCAGAAAAAGCGGTCTGGCTCCCCTTAATTGAGATAGTCTTTACCCTTTTGGTGCCCACAGATCCTTCCTAAACTGTATACAATTGTATGCTGATAGCCAGAACAAACTGTTAAAATGCGTCATATTCCTCATGGAGTTAATTTTTTTTTTTTTTTTTTTTTTTTTTTTTTTTTTTTTTTTTTTTGTATCACTACAAAATTCCTGTCTTGAAACTCAATCCTCAATCTCGTCTTCCGCTTCTATATTGTATTTCTTATTTTTCTTATTGTTCTTATTTTTCTTATTTCTTATTGCCTTTCTTTATTTCACTTCTTTTCCACTCGTTTTCTTGCTTCTCCTCCTCTGCCTCTCACACCTTCTTCTTTCCCCTTTTCTTTTATTGGGACGGTTATCTCATTCGGTGTTTTTCATTAATCTCTCTTGTTCTCTGCTCTCCTCTTCTTCCTTTTGCTTTGTCTTGCGACGATTTTCTGTCCGTGTTTCTCATTCCTCTCGCTTGTTATCTGCTCTCCTCTTCTTCCTTTTTCTTTTGCCGGTTATCTCCATGTGTTTCTCATTCCTCTCGTTCTCTGCTCTCCCCTTCTTCCCTTTTCTTTTTCGTTTGCGACGATTATCTTCATGTTTCTTATTCCTCTCTCTCGTTCTCTGCTCTCCCCTTCTTCCCTTTTCTTTTTTTGCGACGATTATCTTCATGTTCCTTATTCCTCTCTTGTTCTCTGCTCTCCACTTCTTCCTTTTTCTTGTGACGATTATCTGTCTCATTCTTATTTCTTGTTATCTGCTCTCCTTTTCTACCATTTTATTTTTATTGTGACGATTATCTTCTTGTTCAACCTTATTCCTCTTGTTTTCTGCTCTCCTTTTCTTCCCTTTTCTTTTTCTTACGACCACTCGGTGTTTCTAATTCCTCTCTCTTGTTCTCTGCTCTCCCCTTCTTCCTTTTTCTTGTGACGATTATCGCTCGGTGTTTTTCATTCCTCTCTTGTTCTCTGCTCTCCCCTTCTTCCTTTTTCTTGTGACGATTATCGCTCAGTGTTTTTCATTCCTCTCTTGTTCTCTGCTCTCCCCTTTTTCCTTTTTATTCTTACGACGATTCTCGGTGTTTCTCATTCCTCTCTCTTGTTCTCTGCTCTCCCCTTCTTCCCTTTTCTTTTTCATGCGACGATTATATCGGTATTTGTTCTATTAATATTATTTATTTCCACATCGCTGAAAGTATTAACCCTTTCACGCTCCAATACGCATTTCTGTTTTGTTTTCTGGTAATTATTAGACGATTTTATTCAGATTAGGAAGGGTCTATTATGGAAGTCAGGGGGTTGATTGAGATAGTATGTACCCTTTTAATACCCACAGATACTTTCCCAACTGCATAAAATAGTCTAATGATAGCCAAAATATACTGCTAAAACGCGTCGGAGCTTCAAGGGGTTAAGGGGAGATCTCCACTTGAGGGATTTTTGTCTTGACTCCTTTCTCCCTCATGTTTAGCCCCATTGCTTTTGATATTATAAAATGTTTGCCCCATTAGTTTAGCGATTTTAAGAACTTTCACCCCATATTAAGACCTTTCGTGCCATTTAGGTGTCGATTTTATCCTGGCGAGCGATAGCGAGCCTGTAATTTAAAAGGAACCGGCCTTCGGCCGGGAAATTTTTCTACCGAAAAATGTACAAATTTATCTTGAAAGGGACTCAGGGGGTGTAATTTTAAGGGGGATGGAGATCTAGGGAACAAACTAAATACCTCCCCTTAAGAACAGGGTGTTACTTATATCTTATTATTTATTTTATTCATGTATTAATAATTATTTATAATTATTTATAATTATTTAATATTATTTTTAATTATTTAATATTATTTATTTATTATAATCCCCTCTTCCCACATCGCTGAACGTATTAACCCTTTCAAGCTCCAATACGCGTTTCTGTTTTGTTTTCTGGTAATTATTAGACGATTTTATTCAGATTAGGAAGGGTATTGAGATAGTGTTTACCCTTTTAATACCCACAGATACTTCCTAAGCTGCATAAAATGGTCTAATGATAGCCAAAATATACTGTTAAAACGCGTCAGAGCTTCAAAGGGTTCATTTCCTTTGCTTCGTGTTTAATATTAAAAATATAGACTTTCCTTCTTGCATAACCTAGCTACGTAACGAATCGCATCCGTATTATGTTGAAACAAAAGGAATTGTTCTGTAAAGGAAATTAAATTCATTAAAACCCTGTTGTTCGTTTAATAATTGCAAAGTGATGTACATATAACAATAATCATGATCAATATTTATTAGCACTTAGGGGGAGGCAGACTGTTTTTTCTGGACCCCCTTCTCCCTAATGTTTAGCCCTTCTACTTTTGAGATTATGAGACGTTCGGCGCATTAGTTTGACGGTTTTAGGAGTGAGGCCGTTTAGGAGTGTGGCCGGTTAGGAGTGTGGCCGTTTAGGAGTGTGGCCGTTTAGGAGTGTGGCCGTTTTGGAGTGTGACCGTTTTGGAGTGTGGCCGTTCAGGAGTGTGGCCTTTTAGGAGTGTGGCCGTTCAGGAGTGTGGCCGTTTAGGAGTGTGGCCGTTTAGGAGTGTGGCCGTTCAGGAGTGTGGCTATTTTGACCTATTTTCAAGCATATTAGCATCTAGGGTAATCGGAGTACGGAAGGTTACAAAAATGCGCTTCGATCCTGATTTTCTGCATCGCTCAGTTGACCTAATTAATCGAAAGCTTGTAGTATGATTAATTAAAGTGTGTGTGTGTGTTGTTAGCGTTTTTTGTTTTGTTTTTGGTGTGTGTGTGTGTTTGTGTTGTTAGCGTTGGTTTGTTTTGTTTTTGGTGTGTGTGTGTGTTGTTAGTGTTGGTTGGTTTTGTTATTGGTGTGTGTGTGTGTGTTGTTAGCGTTTGTTTGTTTTGTTATTGGTGTGTGTGTGTGTTGTTAGCGTTTGTTTGTTTTGTTATTGGTGTGTGTGTGTGTGTGTGTGTTGTTAGCGTTGGTTGGTTTTGTTATTGGTGTGTGTATGTGTGTGTTGTTAGCGTTTGTTTGTTTTGTTTTTGGTGTGTGTGTGTGTGTTAGCGTTTGTTTGTTTTGTGTGTGTGTGTGTGTGTGTGTGTAGGTGTAGGCCCTAATTATTGTTCGTCTTGTTAGTAGGAATTGCGTCATGTGTACCATACATGAGTGTGCGCCCATGTAAGTGTTTGTGTAGGTGCATAGCTATGTTACAGAAGCTGGATTATATAATTTAATTGTATAGCAAATATATATTTATTTAAGGGGAGGTATTTAGTTTGTTCCCTAGACCTCCATCAAGCTTAAAATTACACCCCCTTGAGTCCCTTTCCAAGATATATTTGTACATTTTTCGGTAGAAAAATGTCCCGGCCGAAGGCCGGTTCCTCTTAAATTACAGGCTCGCTATCGCTCGCCAGGATAAAATTGACACCTGAATGGTACGAAAGGTCTTAATATGGGGTGAAAGTTCTTAAAATCGCTAAACTAATGGGGCAAACGTTTTATAATATCAAAAGCAATGGGGCTAAACATGAGGGAGAAAGGGGTCCAGAAAACAATAATCCCTTAAGCATCGTAACACTATCATGTATAGGATGAGTTTAACCCCTTCGGTACCGGCGACGTCTTTTAAACTTTATGCTGGCTACTATTAGACGCCATTGTGCAATATAAAAAAGGACCTCCAGCCATTAACAGGCTGCGAACTATCTCACTTGAACCCCTTTTACTACCACGGATCCTTCTTAAGGGGAGAGATTGCCACTTGAGGGATTGTTTTCTTTACCCCTTTCTCCCTCATGTTTAGCCCCATTGCTTTTGAGATTTTAAGACGTTCGCCCCATTAGTTTGGCGATTTTAAGAACTTTCACCCCATTTATGTCACTTTTAAGACCTTTCGTCCCATTTAGGTGTCGATTTTTTCGTGGCGAGCGATAGCGAGCCTGTAATTTAAGAGGAACCGGCCTTCGGCCGGGAAATTTTTCTACCGAAAAATGTACAAATTTATCTTGAAAGAGGGTCAAGGGGGTGTAATTTTAAGCTTGATGGAAGTCTAGGGAATCAATTAAAAACCTCCCCTTAACCCTTTTTACTACCACAGATCCTTCTTAAACTACACCAAAACGTCTAAATATAGCTACAATAAAATCAAGAAGACGTTGCCGGTACAGAAAGGGTTAAAGACGTTATTATACATATATATATATATATATATATATAGATATTGCAGTTTTGAACAGATGTTATAATTCGTAGGTGCAACAAACCTCCCCCCTTAAGGGGAGGTATTTAGTTTGTTCCCTAGACCTCCATCAAACTTAAAATTACACCCCCTTGAGTCCCTTTCAAGATAAATTTGTAAATTTTTCGGTAGAAAAATTTCCCGGCCGAAGGCCGGTTCCTCTTAAATTACAGGCTCGCTATCGCTCGCCAGGATAAAATCGACACCTGAATGGCACGAAAGGTCTTAAAATGGGGTAAAAGTTCTTAAAATCGCTAAACTAATGGGGCAAACGTTTTATAATATCAAAAGCAATGGGGCTAAACATGAGGGAGAAAGGGGTCAAGAAAAAAATCCCTCAAGTGGAGATCTCCCCTTAACCCCTTCTGTACCGGCGACGTATTTTGTATTTGGCTGCCGCTACATTTACACGATTTAATGAAGCTTAGGAAGGCTATAGGGTCGCTGAAATGATTGATTGAGGTAGTTTGTAGCCTTTTAATGGATAGACGTCCTTCCTAAGCTGAAGAAATAAGTCCAATCATTGCCAGAATATAATAAAAAGGATGTCACCGGCACAGAAGGGGTTAACGAAGTTTCAGGCTAGCGTACGGTCGCGCTAATAAGTCATGTCCCAGCTGTCATTACGTTTGGCTTGCTCTGTGCTGTATTAATGTCTGTAAGATGTTGAATAGGGTGGGTAAGTGTAGGGACATGTTTGTATATTTCACTCGATATGAAGAAATGAAACTTAGATATTGCTGATACCAATTATTGATCAAAACATACTTCATCACCACCACCACCCTCACCACCACCACCACCACCACCACCCTCACCACCACCACCACCACCACCCACCACCACCACCACCACCCCTCACCACCACCACCACCACCACCACCCCTCACCACCACCACCACCACCACCCTCACCACCACCACCACCACCACCACCACCACCACCACCCTCACCACCACTATCACCACCACCACCCTCACCACCACCATTATCACCACTATCATCACCCCCACCACCACCCTCACCACCACTATCACCACCACCACCACCCTCACCACCACCACCACCCTCATTATCACCACCACCACCCTCACCCCCACCACCACCACCACCCTCACCACCACATCACCACCACCACCCTCACCACCACAACCCCCTCACCACCACCACCACCACCAACCACAACACCCCCCAACCACCACCACCACCACCACCACCACCACCACCCTCACCACCACTATCACCACCACCACCACCCTCACCACCACCACCACCCTCACCACCACCACCACCACCCTCACCACTAACACCACCACCACCACCACCCTCACCACTAACACCACCACCACCACCCTCACCACTAACACCACCACCACCACCCTCACCACCACCACCACCACCACCCTCACCACCACCATCACCATCACCACCACCACCCTCACCACCACCACCACCCTCATCATCACCACCACCACCCTCACCACCACCACCCTCACCACCACCACCACCACCACCCTCACCACCACCACCCTCACCACCACCACCACCCTCATCATCACCACCACCACCCTCACCACCACCACCACCACCACCCTCACCACCACCACCACCACCACCCTCACCACCACCATCACCACCACCACCCTCACCACCACCACCACCCTCATCATCACCACCACCACCCTCACCACCACCACCACCACCCTCACCACCACCACCACCACCACCCTCACCACCACCATCACCACCACCACCCTCACCACCACCACCACCCTCATCATCACCACCAACACCGTCATCACCACCAACACCCTCACCACCACCAACACCCCCATCATCACCACCCTCATCACCACCACCACCACCACCCTCATCACCACCACCCTCATCACCACCACCACCACCACCCTCATCACCAACACCACCACCACCACCCTCATCAGCAACACCACCACCCTCATCACCACCACCACCACCACCCTCATCACCAACACCACCACCCTCATCACCAACACCCACCCTCATCACGAACACCACCACCCTCACCACCACCCTCACCCTCATCATCACCACCACCCTCACCACCACCACCACTCTCATCATCACCACCACCACCACCACTCTCACAACCACCACCCCCACCACCACCACCATCCTCACCACCAAAACCACGCCCCCCCCCCCCCCCACCACCACCACCCCCACCACCACCACCACCACCACCACCACCACCACCACCACCACCACCTTCCTCTTGGCACTGGTGGGCTTATTAAAATTTCACGGGCAGCAATAGAGGAGTGCCAGCTGGTGGTGGGGGGGGGGGGGGCCTTCAGTCCAGGTGTGGAGGGGGGGGGGGCTTATTATATTATTGGAGAGTGCCGCCCCACCATTACAACCGAAGTTACTGGCATCATTTTCTCACAAGGGGGAGGGGGGGGGGGGGGAGACGCCCGCCGCCTTATGTCCTTAATGGGGGTAGTACTCGCTTTTTATGGACCCCCCCTTCTCCCTCATGTTTAGCAGATTGATTTTGTAATTTTAAGAGTTTGGCGATTTTAAGAACTTTCGCCCCATTTTTTTTTACAATATTAAGACTTCGTGCCATTTAGGTGTCGATTTTTTCCTGGCGAGCGATAGCGAGCCAGTAATTTTAGAAGGAACCGGCCTTCGGCCAGGACATTTTTCTACCGAAAAATGTACAAATTAATCTTGAAAGGGGGTCTAGGGGGTGTTTTTTTAAGCTTGATGGAGATTTAGCGAGGAAACTCAAAAATAAATAAATAGCTAAATATAATAGACCAAAAACCAAGCAGACCCCCCCCCCCCCCCCCCCCCCCACCCGTAACGGCGTCTCTACCCCTAACTACTAGGCCTTGTAATTATTCTTCTTCCTTCTGTTAGAGAGCGTACCTACATGAAGCTCTCTGGGTTCATTTGTTTTAGTTTCATGTATTAATTTATTTAGTTTCATTTTGAGTTTCCTCGCTAGACCTCCATCAAGCTTAGAAATACACCCCCTAGACCCCCCTTCAAGATAAATTTGTACATTTTTCGGCAGAAAAATGTTCCGGCCAAAGGCCGGTTTCTCTTAAAATTACAGGCTCGCTATCGCTCGCCAGGAAAATATCGACCGACACCTAAATGTCACGAAAGTCTTAATAATGATAAAGAAATGGGGCGAGAGGTCTTAAAATCGACAAACTAATGGAAGGAACGTCTTGAAATCTCAAAACTAATATGCTAAACACGAGGGAGAAGGAGGTCCAGAAACAGCGAGTAGTCCCCCCTTAAATATATCGACCAATAAATATGCTCTTGCCCCTTAACTGTTACTCCTATTTCACCTTATTATAATTTCTTCCTCTTCCTCTTCAAGCTTCATTGCCTTTATTGAGGTATGTTCTATTTTTATTCTTGTTCCTCTCCTTTCTTCTTTCATTCTCTTCTTCTTCCATTCACCTCTTCATCCATTATCTTCTTCTTCCATTCTCTTCTTCTTCCATTCTCTTCTTCTTCCATTCTCTTCTTCTTCCATTCTCTTCTTCTTCCATTCTCTTCTTCTTCCATTCTCTTCTTCTTCCTTTCTCTTATTCTTCCATTATCTTTTTCCATTCTCTTCTTCTTCCATTCTCTTCTTCCTTTCTCTTATTCTTCCATTATCTTTTTCCATTCTCTTATCCTCTTCCCATCTTATGGTATTGATGGCTCCTCTACCCTATTACTATTGTGGAAACCCGGTAAGGGTGGCATAGTATTGTAATGACCGTGTGTTTGTGTGTGTGTGTGTGAAGATAGGAACATGTTTGCATATCTCACTCGAAACGATGAATTAATGCTCTAGATAGTGCTGATACCAATTATTGATTATAATATATTTGGTGCCTTAACATGACTTATTTGGCCGACTGTACCACGTTATGTTGTCCACTCAAACATTCACGAGCCTGTGCATCAAGCCATCATTTTCTTCCTCCAGCTCATCGTTCTGCACACTGATTACTCCTATACGATAAGCAATCCAGGCATAGCAGACCAATGTCATTAGGAATATCCCAATTACAATTTTTAATGTCTTGTTGAAATTCTCCTTTCTGTTTTCCTCTGCCATGCTACTTTTCATGGACCATAACTTGAAAACAGGTTTTTTGTTTACCATCACTGTCGTCCATCCTGTGTTATACCGGACTTTTGTTTCTTTGTTGATGAAATAACATTACCAAAGTCCACTAAGATTTCTGGACACGTCCTTAAAATATAATATGTCATTTTTGGTGCTGTCAGAGTTGTCAATCTCGGAGTATATGGTGCCATTGTGGGTCCATACCTGCTTCAGGTCTCCATTGGTCAAAATGCTAAGTCCTCGGCCGTTGCATGTCAGGAACATCTGGGAGCCCTCATATGACCTTTGACTGAAGCCTATAGATGTGTCATCAACCACAAAGGGAATAGCTTTGACCACGGTCATAGCGGTGGGCCCCGTCTGTGCTATGCACTGCCACAAACCAGACTGCTTCGGATGGGCACTCTCCACTACCAAATTACTCCCCCCATCCACATATACTCCCGGGACCTGCCACTTCCCCCGGTAGACAAAGCCCTTTGGGTCATTCTTGGAGAAAGTATTATTCTGGAAGTAGTGACCTGAGTAATGATGCCAGAAGAACACTGCCGCAGGAGCTTCCTTCATAATAGCTCTGTATGGCTTGCCCGCCCTGCACTTTAATATGATAAAGTCATGCACGTTCACCTTTTTGCTCATATTGACGTTTCGTATATAATTTTTGATGAGTGTTTCAGCTTTTAGAGAAATTGCACCGCAGGGTCTGGTGTTGCAATTTCCTGTGTGCCTGTAATTACCCTTGCAGCTATGGCCAAGCAGGGAGGGGGCTGGGTTATTACAAAATCGTATGCTAGTGCCGACACCCCCACCACAGTGCTTTGAGCAGATTTCAGCTTTCCAGAGAGACCATCTGCCATTTATTGCCGGTTTAAACAGGTCTGTTGGAGGCATATTTTCACCCAAAGACCATAACATACGATTGCAAAAATAGGAAAAAAATCCTATTTAGGTAGGGTGAGGTGCCTTATTTGCATAGTGCTTGGGCACTGAGACAACTATTGGTTTATCGCCATACTTTTCTTTGGAAGGGGGTGGATAGAAAGTAACTATTAGCTTTAGGTCCCTTCTTCTATATCTATAAGCTATATTCACACGTACTGGTTCTTGAACAAAATCTTGCTACTCTAATCTTTTACTAAGAAGAAAACGACTAAAGTGCACCTTTTTAGTGCTGATATCTACATAGCATAGAATCTTCGGCTTTGGTTGAATTGATGAATATAAAATAATTACAGCACCTCCTAATCCTGCTGTAGTATTGTCACCTTGTACCCAAACATCCATATGAAAACCTTTGAATGTGAACATGTTGATGGAATCCCTTGAATTACGATTGATGAGGGTAGGGAGATCCCTTCGTACCATCTTGCTTATACGGTTTCGATATTCAAGGTCTGTATTGCAGCATCGTTTAGATAGAGAAAGATCTTTTACCCGATAGGCAGAGGTCGTGAACATATTTCTGATATGTGGTAATCTATCCTGTGGTTCAAATTTGACTGCTACATAATTATAACCAATTGCACCTTCGGTCATACAAGAATCAAAAGCAATCTTCGTTAGGCGGTTATATGATTGATGATAGTGGACCGGTTTGTTATACTGCTCCAGGTAGAAGGACCATGATCTAACATCTGTCAAGATGGTATACTGCACATAACGCCAGGAGACCAATAAAGTCTTATTTTCACTCTTCTTTATTTCCTGGCTATCTGCCTTCAGAATATCTTGTTCACTAATCATAAACATCGTTTCATGATTATTGTATTAGTTGATCAGGTAGACGCAGATGGCCTGACCTTCGTATGAGGCCTTCTGGCTAAGATTCCGGAGACTATTTTCCATCCACCCATAATGATTATATATCTTAATCTGGAAACTAATTTTTTTCATTCCTGCACCTCCAGCCAAAACGAATATCTCTGGATTGGAAGATGAGGGATTACCCATGACATTTACCAGGTAAACTTCCTCTTGATCACACATCTCGGAAATTACATATGGCAAAGTCACTTCTTTATCCGAACTGATGCCAATTTGAAGTGATGCCTTAATTGTGGCATTACAATAGTCTTTTTTATGTTTGTATTGATACATTGAAGCTCTCCATTTGGACATCGCTACTTCTCTGCAGTTTGGAATATGGCACTTTTCTAGGCTGTAATTAATATCAGTATAGCAGTACAGACCTCGTTGTTTAACCCTTTCTAAAATTTTACGACGTTCTTCTTCTTCCATATCATCTGTAATACGATCTTCACGACTAAGTGGAGCACGACACTGGTTCTCGTTGAGCTGAAGTGTTGTTTTTGGGATCCGATACTCGGCGTTGGGATGGTTGAGGAAGGTTTCCCACGGCATGCAACTCTTCCCAGACTGGGTCCAGCTAACACTCCCTATATATTTTGAGTCTGTCGTCTTGCATTCCCTTTCATACAAATTCTATGCAGATGGGCCGCAACGGGCATTAAGCACCCTGAAGTGTAAAGCAGCATCTGGCCATACACCTCGCTCATAGAATGGCATATTTGTGTACTTATATATGGACCAGTGCCGTGGGAAGACTGGGTGGGTCAAGTGGAAGTGGGCTATGCTAACGTGCTTTATGACAATAACAGCAAAACTACCATTGCCAGGTTTCTCAGTAGCCCACACTTCAACTTGCACCTCATTACCATTAGGCAGATATTCTGAAAATTATGCCTCTTTTTTTTCTATGCTCTTATGTGCACAGATTAAATCACCCTTTGGAAAAAGCAACTTTTTAACTACTCCACATCTGGTGATTTTTATATTTTTTGGTCCCACTAAAATTTGTATTGCATTAACCTTTAGCTCTTTTATATTTTTATTGACATGAGAAGTGTCCATAGGCATGCTGGTGAGGAGGAGTTGAAAGGGAACATTATACACCTGCAACCACAGGTGTCTATTTTGGTCAGATCTGATCTTTGCTTGGGATCCTGTATACCCACCAGGTGGAGGAACCCTGGATATTTCAGGGTTAACCTTGGGTATGACCGCCCAGCTTGATAAGATAGGTGAACCTCCTCGTTCCATCGTCATAGTGCCTTCCGTACAAGAAAAGGCTACATCATTGACGAAGTTGATGGCTGAGAGGACAGTGCCATCAGAAGAGTCCATGAACACGTACCGTGGCTGGGGAAATGTAACAGATGTCAAGCTCAAGTGTATGATCTCCGCCTTTCTGGTTTAGTCCTCCCCATCGTATTTGAGGATCACTCTCTTTGGCTCATAACTTAGCTCCAGTTTTACCCACCGATACAAGGCTGATCCCCAGGCCCAATCTATGGTATTTTTAAAGTTAATCTGATAAGTGGGCTTTTCAGAAAACCTAAAGTCACCAGGGAAGTTTTTCATATGACGGAGAGTAATTCCATCCCTCTTAATATTAATGTGGATCATGTCTACAAATGTTTTATCCGCAGTGAACATGATATTAAAATCATATTTTTCATTATCCCTAGAATCTGCAAGCCTAATACTAAAACCTATTCTTAAGACCTTTTTTGAAGCTACAGGGTTGACATCAGGAAGGTGGAGGAATAGGCAGCCATCAGGATGCTTATGCCAATCCCTCCTGGAAGTTCTTGAATGATACCAGGTAATGGGGTTAATTTTATTCCATTTTTCAGGCCCCTGCAGTCCCACAAGTGTGTGAGTCTCCCCATCTATCAGGGGAATGTCACAGGGGTAGTAGACGTCCCAATACAATATTTTACTTGGGCCATAAAACACACGAACAGTACAGGCGGGCCCCATAAGGCTGTGACGGTACTAACACTCGTCCCTACACCCTACATCATCCTGGAGATCCAGTTGACCCCCATATTCCTGGCCAGCTGGGGTACTGCGGAATTGTAGTAGCGCAGGGCATAACGGGATTTCACAGTCGGCCACACCAATCTCATTGTGCTTTTCTTTCAAGTCAACAACACAATATGGTCGAGGCCAGTAACCCCCAGGATTCCGGCACCAGTTTCTATTGTGCTCTAGCAGTTTTCCAGGGAACTTTTCTTCCTACAAATATGCTGGGCGTATCCAGACAAAGATTGGTTCGTCAGCACGCCACCACCTCACACACGACTTCATCTTTCCGTCCTAATAGGCAGAATTTGCGTCGCCTACGTACTCTCGACCATCCTGGGTCATGAGGCACTGGCGCTTCTACCAGTCCGTGTCGTCAGGGGCAAACATAATCGTGAAGCGATTTTGCAACATGCCATCTTAGAAGCCCCATGTAGCCCACTTCCCCAACCCAACTACCGTCACCACTAGCACGCACAGTAACTTATTAAACATCGTGGTTTCAAGATCCAATACTCGTTTCTTTTCTGTTTTCTGACTACTATTAGATGAATATATTCAGATTAGTAACGGTATATGAAAGTCAAAGGGTTGATTGAGACTATTTGCCCTTTTAATACCCACAGCTTCTTCCTAAGCTGTATAAAATCGTCTAGTGATAACCAAAATAAACTGCTAAAACGCGTCAGAGTTTCCAAGGGGTTAAGAACTTTTTGTGAACTAACCAACAGAATTATTTATTTATTTCCTGTTTGATTAACCAGTACGAAGTAGGAACCGTATTAGTTCCTGGTTACCTACAGGATAAAGAAGGCAAACAGAGAGATAGTGTTTGATAGTGAAGATGATAGTGTTTGAGAGTGAAGATGGTGGTGTTTGAGAGTGAAGATGATAGTGTTTGATAGTGAAGATGATAGTGTTTGAGAGTGAAGATGGTAGTGTTTGAGAGTGAAGATGGTGGTGTTTGATAGTGAAGATGATAGTGTTTGATAGTGAAGATGGTGGTGTTTGAGAGTGAAGATGATAGTGTTTGAGAGTGAAGATGGTGGTGTTTGATAGTGAAGATGATAGTGTTTGATAGTGAAGATGCTGGTGTTTGAGAGTGAAGATGGTAGTGTTTGAGAGTGAAGATGGTAGTGTTTGAGAGTGAAGATGGTAGTGTTTGAGAGTGAAGATGGTGATGTTTGAGTGTGAAGATTGTAGTGTTTGAGAGTGAAGATGATTGTGTTTGAGAGTGAAGATGGTGGTGTTTGAGAGTAAAGATGATAGTGTTTGAGAGTGAAGATGGTGGTGTTTGAGAGTGAAGATGATAGTGTTTGAGAGTGAAGATGGTGGTGTTTGAGAGTGAAGATGGTGGTGTTTGAGAGTGAAGATGATAGTGCTTGAGAGTAAAGATGATAGTGTTTGAGAGTGAAGATGGTGGTGTTTGAGAGTGAAGATGATAGTGTTTGAGAGTGAAGATGGTGTTTGAGAGTGAAGATGGTGGTGTTTGAGAGTGAAGATGGTGGTGTTTGAGAGTAAAGATGATAGTGTTTGAGAGTGAAAATGGTGGTGTTTGAGAGTGAAGATGGTGGTGTTTGAGAGTGAAGATGGTGGTGTTTGAGAGTAAAGATGATAGTGTTTGAGAGTGAAAATGGTGGTGTTTGAGAGTGAAGATGGTGGTGTTTGAGAGTAAAGATGATAGTGTTTGAGAGTGAAAATGGTGGTGTTTGAGAGTGAAGATGGTGGAGTTTGAAAGTGAAGATGGTGGTGTTTGAGAGTAAAGATGATAGTGTTTGAGAGTGAAAATGGTGGTTGTTTGAGAGTGAAGATGGTGGTGTTTGAGAGTGAAGATTTTGGTGTTTGAGAGTAAAGATGATAGTGTTTGAGAGTGAAGATGGTGGTGTTTGAGAGTGAAGATGGTGGTGTTTGAGAGTGAAGATGGTGGTGTTTGAGAGTGAAGATGGTGGTGTTTTAGAGTAAAGATGATAGTGTTTGAGAGTGAAAATGGTGGTGTTTGAGAGTGAAGATGGTGGTGTTTGAGAGTAAAGATGATAGTGTTTGAGAGTGAAAATGGTGGTGTTTGAGAGTGAAGATGGTGGTGTTTGAAAGTGAAGATGGTGGTGTTTGAGAGTAAAGATGATAGTGTTTGAGAGTGAAAATGGTGGTGTTTGAGAGTGAAGATGATAGTGTTTGAGAGTGAAGATGGTGGTGTTTGAGAGTAAAGATGATAGTGTTTGAGAGTGAAGATGGTGGTGTTTGAGAGTGAAGATGGTGGTGTTTGAGAGTGAAGATGGTGGTGTTTGAGAGTGAAGATTTTGGTGTTTGAGAGTAAAGATGATAGTGTTTCAGAGTGAAGATGGTGGTGTTTGAGAGTGAAGATGATAGTGTTTGAGAGTGAAGATGGTGGTGTTTGAGAGTGAAGATGGTGGTGTTTGAGAGTGAAGATGATAGTGTTTGAAAGTAAAGATGATAGTGTTTGAGAGTGAAAATGGTGGTGTTTGAGAGTGAAGATGATAGTGTTTGAGAGTGAAGATGGTGGTGTTTGAGAGTGAAGATGATAGTGTTTGAAAGTGAAGATGGTGGTGTTTGAGAGTGAAGATGGTGGTGTTTGAGAGTGAAGATGGTGGTGTTTGAGAGTAAAGATGATAGTGTTTGAGAGTGAAAATGGTGGTGTTTGAGAGTGAAGATGGTGGTGTTTGAAAGTGAAGATGGTGGTGTTTGAGAGTAAAGATGATAGTGTTTGAGAGTGAAAATGGTGGTGTTTGAGAGTGAAGATGGTGGTGTTTGAGAGTGAAGATTTTGGTGTTTGAGAGTAAAGATGATAGTGTTTGAGAGTGAAGATGGTGGTGTTTGAGAGTGAAGATGATAGTGTTTGAGAGTGAAGATGGTGGTGTTTGAGAGTGAAGATGGTGGTGTTTGAGAGTGAAGATGGTGGTGTTTGAGAGTGAAGATGATAGTGTTTGAGAGTGAAGATGGTGGTGTTTGAGAGTGAAGATGGTGGTGTTTGAGAGTGAAGATGGTGGTGTTTGAGAG
Organism: Paralithodes platypus; assembly: GCA_032716605.1. Classification (NCBI taxonomy): domain Eukaryota; kingdom Metazoa; phylum Arthropoda; class Malacostraca; order Decapoda; family Lithodidae; genus Paralithodes; species Paralithodes platypus. The sequence continues at coordinate 31,760,708 of CM064532.1, read as the reverse complement.
TAAAGATGATAGTGTTTGAGAGTGAAGATGGTGGTGTTTGAGAGTTAAGATGGTGGTGTTTGAGAGTAAAGATGATAGTGTTTGAGAGTGAAGATGGTGGTGTTTGAGAGTGAAGATGGTGGTGTTTGAGAGAAGATGGTAGTGTTTGAGAGTGAAGATGGTGGTGTTTGAGAGTGAAGATGATGGTGTTTGAGAGTGAAGATGATAGTGTTTGAGAGTGAAGATGATGGTGTTTGAGAGTGAAGATGATAGTGTTTGAGAGTGAAGATGGTGGTGTTTGAGAGTGAAGATGATAGTGTTTGAGAGTGAAGATGGTGGTGTTTGAGAGTGAAGATGGTGGTGTTTGAGAGTGAAGATGGTGGTGTTTGAGAGTGAAGATGATAGTGTTTGAGAGTGAAGATGGTGGTGTTTGAGAGTGAAGATGGTGGTGTTTGAGAGTGAAGATGGTGGTGTTTGAGAGTAAAGATGATAGTGTTTGAGAGTGAAGATGGTGGTGTTTGAGAGTTAAGATGGTGGTGTTTGAGAGTAAAGATGATAGTGTTTGAGAGTGAAGATGGTGGTGTTTGAGAGTGAAGATGGTGGTGTTTGAGAGTGAAGATGATAGTGTTTGAGAGTGAAGATGGGGGTGTTTGAGAGTGAAGATGGTAGTGTTTGAGAGTGAAGATGGTGGTGTTTGAGAGTGAAGATGATGGTGTTTGAGAGTGAAGATGATAGTGTTTGAGAGTGAAGATGATGGTGTTTGAGAGTGAAGATGATAGTGTGTGAGAGTGAAGATGGTGGTGTTTGAGAGTTAAGATGGTGGTGTTTGAGAGTGAAGATGGTGGTGTTTGAGAGTGACGATGGTAGTGTTTGAGAGTGAAGATGGTGGTGTGTGAGAGTGAAGATGATAGTGTTCAAGAGTGAAGATGAGTATTTAAGAGTGAAGATGAAGATGAGCATTTAAGAGTGAAGATGCAGATAAGCATTTAAGAGTGAAGATGAGGATGAGTATTTAAGAGTGAAGATGAAGATGAGCATTTCAGAGTGAAGATGAGCATTTCAGAGTGAAGATGAGGAGTATTTAAGAGTGAAGATGAGTATTTAAGAGTGAAGATGAGGACGATATTAAAGAGTGAAGATGATGATGTTTAAGAGTGCAGAGTATTTAAGAGTGAAAATAAGGAGGATGTTTAAGAGTTAGCATTACATGTTATCAATTTCATCCCGAGTTGCGTGGAGTTACTTGTAAAAATCCCTGTATGGTTTCCTGGAATATGGATCCTTTATATAAAAACTCGACACCTAAAGGGCACGGACGGTCTTAATATTGATACAAAAAATGAGGCGAAAGGTCTCAAAATCGGCAAACTAAAGGAACGAACGTCTTAAAACCTCAAGGCTAAAATGTTAAACATGAGGGAGAAGGGGGTCCAGAATAAGCGAGTACTACCCCTTTAACCCTCTCACGTTTTTTGACGCAATGTTGAGCCTATTAGGGATACTTTAAAGCCTTTGTTACCATCAGGGGTATTTAGAAACCTTTAGTTTAGTTACTTCAACCTCTGCAGTTGTCTTTGAGTTAGCTGTAGGCAAAAAAATAATTTTTGAGAGATAATTATAAGAGAGAGAGAGAACTCTATTTATTATTGCTAATTTGGCAACATCTGCGTCATAAAAGCGTGAAAGGGTTCATATATTAATTATTTTGTGTACACAATTAGGAGATGTGGGTCCTACAATTCACATATATATATATATATATATATATATATATATATATATATATATATATATATATATATATACAGTATATATATACTGTATATATACCGGTATATACAGTATATATATATATATATTTTTTTTTTCCTTTTCACATTCTATGTTTTGATTTTGTTTCCCCTTAACCCCTTCAGTACCATGACGCCTTTTCACCTTATATTTTGGCTATAATTAGACGAGTGTATGCCGTTTAAGAAGGACCTATGTTATTAAGAGGGTTTATTGAGATCGTATTTACCCATTTCAGTCGTAGAGGTAGATTATAAACTAAAAGAAAATCGTCTAATGGTAACCAGAATAGGATGGAAATTAGGAAATGGTGGGGAAGGGTTTAATACTCAATCCATTGTTACCATGGTTATATTTTAAATGGTGGGGAAGGGTTTAATACTCAATCCATTGTTACCATGGTTATATTTTAAACATCTCCACAATAATAGTTCAATTGACCACTTGCGAGTTTCGTTCTATAAGGAAGTTGGAGCTGTAGATATCGATATTTAGCAGAATTACCAGCTAAAATACGGTTGTAGTGCATTTATGAATACATGAAACTCAATTCAACATACTTTTTATCCATCAAACACCTACATTATTATTGTATTATTATTTGATATCGATGTTTACAGCTCCAACTTCCTTATAGCCTGAAACTCGCAATTGACGACTTGCGAGTTTTGGTCTATAAGGAAGTTGGAGCCGTGGCCATCAATAGTTAGCAGAATCATCATCTAAAACACGGTCATAATACATTTATAAACACACAAAACACGGTCATAATACATTTATAAACACACAAAACACGGTCATAATACATTTATAAACACACAAAACACGGTCATAATACATTTATAAACACACAAAACACGGTCATAATACATTTATAAACACACAAAACACGGTCATAATACATTTATAAACACACAAAACACGGTCATAATACATTTATAAACACACAAAACACGGTCATAATACATTTATAAACACACAAAACCCAATTGATCATATGTTGTATCCACCAGAGACCCACATTGGTAGTGCATCTCTCTTTAATATCAATGTTCACGGCTCCAACTTCCTTATAGCCTGAAAGTCGCAAGTGGTCATTTTAATTCTTATCACTGATCTCCGTTTCAACTTTTTCTGTTATGATAACTAATATTATTTAATCACCGGTCTCTTATTTTAATGGGAGGTTTCTAGTTTGTTTCCTACTCCTTCAGCAATCTTAAAATGTCACCCCCTTGACCCCCTTTCAAGATAAATTTGTACATTTTTCGGTAGAAAAATGTCCCGGCCGAAGGCCGATTACTCTTAAATTACAGGCTCGCTATCGCTCGCCAGGATAAAATCGACACCTAAATGGCACGAAAGGTCTTAAAATTGACAGAATGGGGCGGACATTCTTAAAAATCACCAAACTAATGGGGCAAACGTCTTAAAATCTCAAAAGCAATGGGGCTAGACATGAGGGAGAAAAAAAAGTCCCTCAAGTGGAAATCTCCCCTTAATGAATGCATCATCACTAATATTACAACCAACACATTCATTCGTGAGATTACTTACTGTCTCCCTTTTAACACTATCCGGTGCAAAATTTCGGGGGACACAATGGTACTTTTTTTTGAATTATTATAGAGGGATTAAATTGTTTTTGGCCATTTTAGAACAATGAGTTTTTAGATTATTCCCTAGACTTGGAAAAACTTCTCTTCAGACCCCCTTCAAACTAAGTAACGTCCCCCGTATCCCTTTCAAGCTAAATATGTACATTTTTCGGTAGAAAAATGTCTCGGCCAAAGGTCGATTTCTCCCAAATTGCAGGCTCGCTATCTCTCGCCCTGGAAATATCGACAGTTTATTGGGTTAAAGAGTCATATGAACGCCGAACTAATGAGGTGAAAAGTCTTAAAATCTCCAAGCTAATGGAGTAAAATTGGGAGGATCCAGATAGACCATCCGTGGACCAAATTGGGTTAAGAGACGTATTAGGGTGGAGGTTGGCCTAGATTAATTTAAATTTCAGAAACCTTAATCGTTAATTATATATGAAGCAAACTGGCTGTAAATGTCCACACCTACTTCCTGGTGGGCTCTTCCCAAATGATAGAAATGTCAGCCCGATTACTTTCATTCATTTTGAGTTATAAGATGTTAAGGGGTCCAGATTATTGTCAAGCTTGATGGCGCTACCTATAGTGATTTCGAAAATGAGCTTATTACAAAACTCTCTCTATATACATTCCTTTTTCAAATCTTTCTCCTTCTTACAGTGGCATCTAATTATAAATGTTTCGTTTAGTATGAATAGGGAACCATATTTGAAGAGCAATGAAAGGCGCTCATCAATGTTCAATTACGTACAGACTCTGATACAAATTTGCCTATTACCTTAACCCCTTGAAGCTATACCGCGTTTTAGCAGTATATTTTGGCTATCATTAGACGATTTGGTGCAGCTTAGGAAGGATCTGTGGGTATTAAAATGGTAAATACTATCTCAATCAACCCTTTGACTTCCATATACCGTTACTAATCTGAATAAAATCGTCTAATAGTAGCTAGAAACAGAACAGAAACGCGTATTAGAGCTTGAAAGGGTTAATAGGGAGACGCCTACTTTATAATGCCATATAGTCTTTAGTAGTGAAATAATGGGTGTCACCAGGTCAGCCCTGAAAAGATGGAAAAATAGGATGTGTGTGTGTGGTTGGGTGTGTGTGTGGGTGTGTGTGTGAAAAAATGTCCTTGTTTGTTTTTGTTATCGTTTTTGCAAAGCGCCGATAACGTGGAATCCTGGAGACCGATAATTTGCGTGCGTGTGTATGTGTGTTCCAATGTAATTATCATATTTAGGTTCGCTGGTATTTTTTTTTTATGTGGAATACTGAAGTTAGCCGATACTCTTGGCCATAATGTAGTCATAGAAAGCTAATTTGAGCTATTTTTCCTAAGTATTTTATATAAAGTTTAAAAGTATGATCATATAGAAGTGTTTTTTTTACTACATGCGAGTTTCAGGCTATAAGGAAGTTCGGCCTGTAAACATCGATATTTAACACACACACAGTAATTATGTAATTTTGTATTGGATAAATAGTATGTTGAATTTGGTTGCAAGTATTTATAGAATTACTAAAACCGTATTATAGCTGGTTATTCTGATAAATATCGATGTCTACAACTCCAACTTCCTTATAGAATGAAACTCGCAAGTAGTTAATTGCCGACTTGCGAGTTTCGTTCGATAAGGAAGTTGGGTCCGTAGACATCGATATTTAGCAGAATTACTCGCTAAAATACAGTTTCAGTTCATTTATAAATACATAAAAATCAAATTCAACGTACCATTTATCCATCAGAAACTTACATTATTCTTGCATTTCTGTTTAATGTCGATGTTCACGGCTCCAACTTCCTTATAGCCTGAAACTGAGGGTAACATATGGAGATACACCGGCCATTTTGACTTGCTTTCAGACGCTCCGAAGCCTTCCCTACTACACCCCTCCTACCCGTAAGACTCGATGCTCTCTCTCTCTCTCTCTCTCTCTCTCTCTCTCTCTCTCTCTCTCTCTCTCTCTCTCTCTCTCTCTCTCTCTCTCTCTCTCTCTCTCTTCTCTCTCTCTCTCTCTCTCTCTCTCTCTCTCTCTCTCTCTCTCTCTCTCTCTCTCTCTCTCTCTCTCTCTCTCTCTCTCTCTCTCTCTCTCTCTCTCTCTCTCTCTCTCTCTCTCTCTCTCTCTCTATCTCTCTCTCTCTCTCTCTCTCTCTCTCTCTCTCTCTCTCTCATCTCTCTCTCTCTCTCTCTCTCTCTCTCTCTCTCTCTCTCTCTCTCTCTCTCTCTCTCTCTCTCTCTCTCTCATCCTTTTCTTCCACTATTCTATATTTAGGGTTCTTCTATCTCTATTAGAAATGAATCCTGACCACCTCGTTTGGATCGTAAGGTCTGGTGTATGCTTATAACATCTACAAAACATCTACTTACCAGCCTAACATCCCAAGCTCTACCAACCTACTTACTTACCGTAGCTACATACTTACAACATATACCTAACACATACCTATCAGCCTAACTTACCAAGCTCAACCAACCTATCTACCTACAATATATACGTACCTACCTACCAGCCTTACTTCTCAAGCTCTACCTACTTACCGTAGCTACTTACAACATAATTATACAAAACACATACCTACCAGCCTTACTTACCAAGCCCGTGGGCTGATGGTCCCCTCCCCTGCTGCCCTCTCAGAGACGAATCTCGTCTCTCCCTGGCTCCTTCGAGGGCCTGAGCATCTGGAGAGGCTTCGGTCTACCCAAGGTCTATATATAAAGTATATAGATCTTTGGTGTACCGGACTCGGGACTGTTCGGACAAACAGTCTGGGGAACAACAACAACAACAACAACAACAACAACTTACCAAGCTCTAGCTACATCCTACCTATCTACTTACAGCGTATACAAACCTACCTACAACCATTAGTAAGCTCAACCAACTAGCCTACCTATTTACAAAAGAATACAAAGGAGGATGAGCAACAACAGAGCTAATGGTCCTCACTAGGCTATTTATTAAAAAAAATATATATAAATAAATAAATAAATACAAAAGATATATTTTACTTACAGTATACATCTACCTACCTACCAAGCTCTACCTACCTACCAAGCTCTACCTACCTACCAAGCTCTACCTACCTACCTACCTTCCCATTTGTTTGCCTGCCACCTGCCTTCCAAATCCTTCACTTCGCTCACCTGCCGATCTGTCTACCTGTTCAACCTTTGTCCCCTCCACCTACCTTCCCCCTTGCCCCCTCCCTCCCTCCCCCCTCCTTGCTGCCTCTCCTTACCCCCTGTTCTTCGCCTCCCCCTGCTTCATCCTGCTTTGCTGCTCACTATACACGTGGCTTTATTTGGGTCTGCTGTCTTTGTTGTCTGCTTTCTCCTCTTCCTCTCCTTCTGCTTCTTACCGTGCTTGTTGTATTTCCTCTTTTCTTCACTTCTTTTCGTGTAATGCTGCTTGCTCGCATACACACACACATACACACACACACACACACACACACACACACACACACACACACACACACACACATACACACATATATACAGTATATATCCCGTTTATTGTATCCTTTAGACATGCCTTCTTCTCTTGCCTATTGCATTATATATTTGTTTTGTATATATTTTCTTTTGTTTTCCATTCACTTCTCTTATCATTATCATCATATCCTCTACCCCTTACTCGCTCCCCTGTCTTCACATTTGCTTCAGCCTCACCCTTCTGCTAACCTAATTGCTATCTATTTATCCTTTATATGATGTTATAATATTATATATACAGAGCGGTCGCGAAACATTTCCCCATAGGGATTTCCTGTGTATTGCCCATAGGGTATTCCTATATTAATTTATCTGCATTCCTATATATTTGATCGGCATCTGTATGTGGTAACCCAGGTTCGAATCCCGGTGGATCACATGCTTGCTTTCATTAACCCTCTCCGACATATGACGCGATTTTGAGCCTATTAGGGATACTTTAAAGCCTTTGTTACCATCAGGGGTATTTAGAAACCTTTAGTTTAGTTACTTCAACCTCTGCAGTTGTCTTTGAGTTAGCTGTGGGCAGAAAACTAATTTTGGCGAGGTATTTATAAGAGTGAGAGAACTCTATTTCTTATTGCTAATCTGGCAACCTCTGCATCATATGAGTGAAGGGGTTAATTTCTTTGGGAGGTGTTTGGTGTTGGAGTGAATTAAATCAAAATAGATTCTGCAGTTCTCTCTTTCAAATACACAGGAATTCCCTATGAGGAAATGTTTCTCGACCGCTCTGTATATATCTTGTTCACTTGGGTACCGTATATTTTAATAGTGACAATATTATGTTTGACTCCTTCAGCACCACGATGCCCTTGTACCTATAATTCTGGCTAGAAATTAGATTATTTTCTGCAGTTCATGAGGGTTTTTCAAGGTCGTATTTACCCATTTGAGTCGCTTTTTGTTCTATGTGGATGAGGGAGACAAAAGGCAAAATTGTTTGTGACGAGTGCCTCCCCCAGAGTTGAAAGAGTGACAGGACCAAAATCAAGGAATGTTCGAGCCAAAATGCCTGGACACACGGAGTTTGAAGAAATTTAAGTCATAAAATGAGGGAAAGATTAATTCAGGGAGATAGTTCCAGACCTCAGCGTTGATTAGAAGAAAGATTGGAAATATCGTTTCACTCTTGGATTGGAGAGGTAGATTATACACTAAACAAAATCATCCGATGGTAACCAGAATATGGAAAAAAATACTGAATGGTAGTGAAAGGGTTAATCACTCATCTTTACCCGTTTTATATATATATAATCGTTATCCCTTGTTTTCGTCTTTCTGTTCTGTCCTGTCTCAATGTTAAGCTGGTACATTATCATCTTTATATCAAGTAATGCAACTTGAGACAAATTTCATACAACCCACCAGGGATTCGAACCCTGGACCATGTGATCAACAGGAATTCGTGCTAACCACTACACCTGTTGTGGCCAGGGTGGTGTAGTGGTTAGCACGCCTGTGACGCCCCACCTGTGACGCCCCAGATGGTTTCAGGTGGCGGAGAGGGAAGGGTTACGCAGAAGGGGAACAAGACGGGGCTGTGTCAGTTTATAGTCTCATTGTATTGTGGCTATTGCTAGACGATTTTATTTATGTTTAGAAAGGATAGAAATTTAGTTTATATTCGAATTTCATTGTGATTAATGCTAGATGATTTGATTTATGTTAAGAAAGGATAAATATTAAGTTGTTATTCGAATTTAATTGTGATTAATGCTAGACGATTTGATTTATGTTAAGAAAGGATAACTATTAAGTTGTTATTCGAATTTAATTGTGATTAATGCTAGACGATTTGATTTATGTTAAGAAAGGATAACTATTAAGTTGTTATTCGAATTTAATTGTGATTAATGCTAGACGATTTGATTTATGTTAAGAAAGGATAAATATTAAGTTGTTATTCGAATTTAATTGTGATTAATGCTAGACGATTTGATTTATGTTAAGAAAGGATAAATATTAAGTTGTTATTCGAATTTAATTGATTAATGCTAGACGATTTTGTATTTGTTTAGCAAGGATGAAAATGAAGTCTATATTCTAATTTGATTTAGATTTTTACTAGACGTATTTTATTTATGTTAAGAAAGGATACAAATTTAGTATATTCTAAGTTTATAGTGAGTATTGCTAGACGATTATATATTTTTTTTAAAGGATAAAAATAAAGTATATTTTAATAGTATTGTGGTTATTGATAGACGATTTTGTTTATGCTTAGAAAGAGTCACGCAAAAAGGGAGGAAGGGGCGTCAGTATTGTCTAATTTTATTGTGGTTAATGCCAGACGATTTTATTAGAAAGGGTCTGTGGGAGAGAGAATTTTATTTTATATTCTAATGTTATTGTGTTTTTTGCTAGACGATTTTATTTATGTTTACAAAGGATAGACTTTAAGTTTATATTCTAATATTACTGTAGTTTTTGCTAAGCGATTTTATTTATGTTTACAAAGAATAGAATTTAAGTTTATTTTCTAATTTTATGGTGGGTTTTTTTTGGGCTAGGCGATTTTATTTATGTTTACAAAGGCTATAATTTAAGTGTAGGCTATATTTTAATTTTATTCTGCGTGTTGATAGACGAGTTGTTTTTAAAGTTTAGAAAGGATCTGCGGGAGATAGAATATATTATATTATATTCAAATATTATTGTGGTTATTGTTAAGGGGGGTGACCTGCTTTTTTCTCCTTTTCTCTCTTTCTCTGGCTTGTATCCATTCGGCCCTATTCAGTCTACTGTTTTAAGACGTTTACCCCCCATCCAGGTGTCAATATTTTCCTGGCGAACGATAGCTACCCACCATATATATATTTTTGTTTTTACAGCAAGCTAAATTTGTAAATTTTTCGATAGAAAAATGTCTCCGGCGAAGCCGGATTTCTCCATACAATGCTGACTCGTTATCGCTCGCCAGGAAGAAATCGACACCTGGATGGGGATAAACGTCTTAAAACAGTTGGCTGAATGGGGCCGAATGGATACCAGCCAGGGAAAGAGAGAAAAGGAGAGAAAGATAAACAAAGCAGGTGACCCCCCTTAAGAATGTCAGGTTGTTTCCAAATGTGATTGTGGTTATTGCTAGACGATGTTATCTATTTAGAAAGAATACAAATTAATTATATATTCTACCCCCCCCCCCCCCCACCCCAAAACAAAAAGAGGAAAAAGAAGAAAACGAAAAACAATTGGGAAAAGTGGGGATTGGGCCTGAGTAAATAGATAGAAATAGATAGATAGAATTTTATTGTGGTTCTTGATAGACTATATTATTTATGTTCTGAAAGGGTCTGTGGGAGATAACCTTTCTGTTTATAAATCCAATTTTATTGTAGTTAATGCTAGACGATTTTATTAGAAAGTGTACATCCGCTGTTTTACCATTTTTGAAAATTTCCCATTTATTTTCATATATATTTAGATAATTGTGGCTGGAAGGTTTTCAATTATACTAATTTTCTGCTGACATTTTCCCATTTCATTTCATATATATTTAGATAATTATGGCTGGGAGGTTTTCGATTAGGCCTATATTATCTATTTTGCGATTGTTTGTAATATATTTAGATCTTTGTGGCTGGAATGTTTCTGATTTTATTCTTTTGTACCATTTTCTAACAATTTTTCCATTTCTTTTCATATATATATTTAGATAATTATGTGGCTGGGAGGTTTTCAATTATACTCATTTTCTGACATTTTTCCATTTCTTTTCATATATATTTAGATAATTATGTGGCTGGGAGGTTTTCAATAATATACTCATTTTCTGACATTTCCCGTTTCTTTCCGTTTCCATCCATTCTCTTTTTCCCTTGTGCATATTATTAATCCCGGGTATCGGCCTCTCTTGCATTTTCTTTATTCTTTGGCATTCATTTTCCGTTTTCTGTCAGACTACTCTTTTTATTTTATCTCTCGCTCATATTTCCTCTTCATTTTGCGTCTTTCCTTTTCCTCTGCATTTCGTTTATTTTCCTCTGCATTTCGTTTATTTTCCTCTGCATTTCGTTTATTTTCCTCTGCATTTCTTTTATTTTCCTCTGCATTTCTTTTATTTTTCCTCTGCATTTCGTTTATTTTTTCCTCTGCATTTCTTTTATTTTCCTCTGCATTTCTTTTATTTTTCCTCTGCATTTCTTTTATTTTTCCTCTGCATTTCTTTTATTTTTCCTCTGCATTTCGTTTATTTTTTCCTCTGCATTTCTTTTATTTTACCTCTGCATTTCTTTTATTTTACCTCTGCATTTCTTTTATTTTTCCTCTGCATTTCTTTTATTTTACCTCTGCATTTCTTTTATTTTCCTCTGCATTTCTTTTATTTTACCTCTGCATTTCTTTTATTTTACCTCTGCATTTCTTTTATTTTACCTCTGCATTTCTTTTATTTTTCCTCTGCATTTCTGTTATTTTTACCTCTGCATTTCTGTTATTTTTCCTCTGCATTTCTGTTATTTTACCTCTGCATTTCTTTTATTTTCCTCTGCATTTCTTTTATTTTACCTCTGCATTTCTTTTATTTTACCTCTGCATTTCTTTTAATTTTCCTCTGCATTTCTTTTAATTTTCCTCTGCATTTCTTTTAATTTTCCTCTGCATTTCTTTTATTTTTCCTCTGCATTTCGTTTATTTTACCTCTGCATTTCGTTTATTTTACCTCTGCATTTCGTTTATTTTCCTCTGCATTTCTTGTATTTACGATCTTGGGCTTGCGTTGATCGTCTCTTTGGTGTTAGGATAAACTTAGCCAGTGCCTCTCAACCAGTGCCTCTCAACCAGTGCCAACTCTACGTATACTATTTGGTTAAGGGGGGACGGGCGTATTTATTTGCTCATCTATGTATCTTTTAACCCTCTCCGACATATGACGCGATTTTGAGCCTATTGGGGCTACTTTAAAGCCTTTGTTGCCATCAGGGGTATTTAGAAACCTCTAGTTTAGTTACTTCAACCTCTGCAGTTGTCTTTGAGTTAGCTGTGGGCAGAAAACTAATTTTGGAAAGGTAATTATAAGAGTGAGAGAACTCTTATTTCTTATTGCTAATCGAGCAACCTCTGCGTCATATGTGCGTGAAAGGGTTAACTATTCTTTTACTTTCTTCCCTAGCCCTCTATCAAGCTTATAAAAACACCCGCCCAAGACCCTCCTTCAAGAAAAATGTGTACAATTTTCGATGGAAAAATGTTCCTCTTCAATTACAGGCTCGCTAGGTAAAAATGACACGACAAGTCTTAATATTAAAAAAGAAGTTGGACGAAAGGTCTTGAAATCGCCTAACTAATTGGGTGAACGTCTTAAAATATAAAACAAAAATAATAATGGACTAAGCACGAGGGAGAAGGGGGAGGGCCAGAAAAACCGGCCCATCTCCAGTTAACTCTATCTTGTTTGATATTTTTATAATCATTATTGAGAATTTATTTTCGTTGCCATTTGCGAGCAGTGTATTTTAACCCTTTCAAGCTCCAATACGCATTTCTTTTCTGTTTTCTGGTAGTTATTATACCATTTTATTCAGATTAGGAAGGGTTTATGGAAGACAGAGGGTTGATTGAGATCGTCTTTACCCTTATAATACTCACAGATCTTTATTAAGCTGCATAAAATCGTCTAATGACAGCCAAAATAAACTGCTATAACGCGTCAGAGCTTCAAGGGGTTAATTTACCCCCTTATTTATGATCGTTTATGCATATTTTTAATATTTTATTTGTTGCCTCCCTAGACCTCCATCAAGCTTGAAAAAAACATCCATTAGATCTCAGTTATAGATTAATGTGTACATTTTTTTGGTAGAAATATGTCCCGTTTCTTCCAAAATTACAGGATCAATATCGTTCGCCAGGAAAAAATCGACACCTAAATAGTACGAAAGGTCTTAATATTGACAAAGCAATGAGGTGAAAGATATTCAAATCGCCAAACTAGTGGGCTGAACGTCTTAAAATCTCAAAACTAATGGGGCTAAACACGAGGGAGAAAAGGGACCAGAAAAACAGCCCATCTCCCCACATCCTTGAGCAAAGTGTAGCACAAGTTGGACAGAAAGAATTGTGTGTGTGTGTGACTGAAGTTATAGCTAGGGGAAGGCTGGAAGGGAATTTATTTTCTGCAATCCAATTCAGACCTTCCATACATATATACATGCATATCACCGTGCATACTTAAGGGGAGGTATTTACTTTGTTCCCTAGACCTCCATCAAGCTAAAAATTATACCCCCTTGAGTCCCTTTCAAGATAAATTTGTAAATTTTTCGGTAGAAAAATGTCCCGGCCAAAGGCCGGTTCCTCTTAAATTACAGGCTCGCTATCGCTCGCCAGGATAAAATCGACACCTGAATGGCACGAAAGGTCTTATTATGGGGTGAAAGTTCTTAAAATCGCTAAACTAATGGGGCGAACGCTTTATAATATCAAAAGCAATGGGGCTAAACATGAGGGAGAAAGGGGTCAAGAAAAATATCCCTCAAGTGGAGATCTCCCCTTAACTTTGGATAGGCTATGCCAGGATAGGCTTAGCTCAGTTAGGTTGGTCTAGGTCAGGTTAGGTTTGGGTAGGGTGTATTAGATTTGGCTTGGCTAGGTTAACCCTCTCCGACATATGACGCGATTTTGAGCTTATTGGGGATACTTTAAAGCCATCAGGGGTATTTAGAAACCTTTAGTTTAGTTACTTCAACCTCTGCAGTTGTCTTTGAGTTAGCTGTGGGCAGAAAACTAATTTTGGAGAGGTAATTATAAGAGTGAGAGAACTCTTTTCTTATTGCTAATCTGGCAACCTCTGCGTCATAAATGCGTGAAAGGGTTAAATGTAGTCACAAGTAGGATTGGACCAAACTAGGGTGCATTAAAACCACTAGCAGACGGGCAAGGTTGGAAACAAGACAACAAACCACTAGCAGACGGGCAAGGTTGGAAACAAGACAACAAACAGAACAGGAGGGGAGAGACGGCAAGGGATATTCTCTAACCGCGAGATTTTTTAGATATTTTTTTCTTTTTGCTTGCTTGGTAAATTTCGAGTTTTTTTTTTTGTCTCGCTCTCTCTCTCTCTCTCTCTCGCTCTCTCTCTCTCTCTCTCTCTCTCTCTCTCCTCTCTCTCTCTCTCTCTCTCTCTCTCTCCTCTCTCCTCTCTCCTCTCTCTCTCTCTCTCTCTCTCTCTCTCTCTCTCTGTCTGTCTGTCTGTCTCTGTCTCTCTCTCTCTCTCTCTCTCTGTCTCTCTCTCTCTCTCTCTCTCTCTCGCTCTCTCTCTCTCTCTCTCTCTCTCTCTCTCTCTCTCTCTCTCTCTCTCTCTCTCTCTCTCTCTCTCTCTCTCTCTCTCATCGAGAATAATCTAAAGTTTTATTACCGGCACATGACCCTTTAAAATCAAACCATAAGTAATACTTTACATACAAATCTACATTCATCCAGAGTCAATACAGTCAATACGTCAAGAGAAGACAGAAGGCCTAAAAGCAATAGTATCCGGAAAATACCCTAAAAACGTCAAGATAAGCCAAAAAAAAAAAGACCTAAACAATTACATTATCCGAAAAATACCCTAACGTCAATATAAGACAAACGACCTAAAAGCAATATTATCCGGAGTCCACATCGCCCCCTAAATGCAATAATACCCTGACAATGTAAAGACCAATATGAGTAAAGACAGAGAGAGAGAGAGATAGAGAGAGAGAGAGAGAGAAGGGAGAGAGAGCAGGGTGGAGGATTAAGGGGAGGTATTTAGTTTGTTCCCTAGACCTCCATCAAGCTTAAAATTACACCCCCTTGAGTCCCTTTCATGATAAATTTGTAAATTTTTCGGTAGAAAAATGTCCAGGCCGAAGGCCGGTTCCTCTTAAATTACAGGCTCGCTATCGCTCGCCAGGATAAAATCGACACCTGAATTGCACGAAAGGTCTTAATATGGGGTGAAAGTTCTTAAAATCGCTAAACTAATGGGGCAAACGTTTTATAGTATCAAAAACAATGGGGCTAAACATGAGGAAGAAAGGGGTCAAGAAAAAAATCCCTCAAGTGGAGATCTCCCCTTAAGATGAAATATTAGACTTGCAACACCCTATTAAGAAGGTGAATGGCAAGTGGATAACGGAGGGCCCAGGGTGAGATGAGAAGGGAAGGAAGCGAGGGGAGAGCGAGAGAGACACACAACACTGAGTGGAATAGTTGAGTCTGGGGTTCAAATTTACTTGCACCCGAATTACTGAACACTTGCAACTTGATTAAGGAGTTATTTTTTGTGTGTGTGCTATAGTTGTTGAGATTGCAGAGGAAGGGGTGTGAATTTACCTCAGAAATTACTGACGATATGTAGTTTATATATAGTTTAATAGTAATACCATGGAATTATATATATATATATATATATATATATATATATATATATATATATATATATTATATATATATATATATATATATATATATATATATATATAATATATATATATATATATATATATATATATATATATATATATATATATATACTTATGCTATCTTAGTATGAATGTGTTACTTTATTAAGTGTAGTGGATGGGCAACTTTACTAATTAACAAACACTGACATACTGTTGAACATTAACAATTTGATGAACAAATACCAATAGATATTTATGCGAGCCTAGCGAAAAAGATAGGTTAGTTGGTGGAAGGAGAGAGAGACAGGAAAAAAATAGTTCTCATTGGGTATACTGTAAAAACAAAATAATAATAATTGTAACAAATGGTACACATACAGTTTTCTTCGGTTTATCAATTCATGTTAGAACTTAAGGGGAGGTTTCTAGTTTGTTTCCTACTCCTCCAGCAATCTTAAAATTTCACCCCCTTGACCCCCTTTCAAGATAAATTTGTAAATATTTCGGTAGAAAAATGTCCCGGCCAAAGGCCGATTACTCTTAAATTACAGGCTCGCTATCGCTCGCCAGGATAAAATCGACACCTAAATGGCACGAAAGGTCTTAAAATTGACAGAATGGGGCGGAAATTCTTAAAAATCACCAAGCTAATGGGGCAATCGTTTTAAAATCTCAAAAGCAATGGGGCTAGACATGAGGGAGAAAGGGTTCAAGAAAAAAGTCCCTCAAGTGGAAACCTCCCCTTAAACAATTAAATCACTATTTTTGTTATAATTTAGTGCTTCATTTTTATTAATTTAATTTTTTTTTTTTTTTGGGGGGGAGAGAGGGAAGTGGAACATACTATAGTCCATTCACTATAGGTAGGCGAAACATCTTAACCACTATAACCCCTAAGACTCACAAATGGCTAGAGATATCGAGTCAATATTTCTACCAATTGGGAAGGGTCAGCCAAGGAATAGGTGTGGAGATTTACAGCCCATATTATCTAGCACCTTTTGAGCTACAGAGGTTAGGGGTCACGAATTTACCTATAACAAATGGGCTGTAGGAGGAGGATGATGGATAGACAGGGAAAAACAAGGCATGTGGTTAACCCTTTCACGCACATATGGCGCAGAGGTTGCCAGATTAGCAATAGTTCTCTCACTCTTATAATTACCTCTCCAAAATTAGTTTTCTGCCCACAGCTAACTCAAAGACAACTGCAGAGGTTGAAGTAACTAAACTAAAGGTTTCTAAATACCCCTGATGGTAACAAAGGCTTTAAAGTATCCCCAATAGGCTCAACATCGCGTCATATGTCGGAGAGGGTTAAAGAGCTAAGGCTGTAAACTAACTATGCTCTATTTTATAACCTTGCGAGTTTGTAACTGGCTATAAAGTACGGTCGCGCTAATAAGTGATGTCCCAGCTGTCATTACGTTTGGCTTGCTCTGTGCTGTATTCATGTCTGTCAGATGTTGAATAGGGTGGGTAAGTGTAGGAACATGTGTGTATGCTTCACTTGATATGAAGAAATGAAGCTTAAATATTGCTGATACCAATTATTGATCAAAACATACTTGGTGACGAGACATCACTTATTAGCGCGACTGTACATCATTCTAATTTGATCTGATTAGCAAATGGTAGGATGTGCGAAAAACATCGTTCAATTGCAATAACAAACACCAGAATTATATAACATTGTGCCATCGGTCAACTTAAGGGAAGATTCCCACTTGAGGGATTTTTTCTGGACCCCTTTCTCTCTCGTGTTTATCCCCATTGCTTTTTAGATTTTAAGACGCTCGCCCCCTTTAGTTTGGCGATTTTAAGAATTTTCGCCCCATTTCTGTCAATTTTAAGAACTTTCGTGCCATTCAGGTGTCGATTTTTTCCTGGCGAGCGATAGCGAGCCTGTAATTTGAGAGGAACAGGCCTACGGCCGGGACATTTTTCTACCGAAAAATGTGCAAACTTATCTTGAAAGGGGGTCTAGGGGGTGTAGGGGGTGTAATTTTAAGCTTGATGGAGTTCTAGGGAAGAAACTAAATACCTCCCCTTAACCCTTTGAGGATGATGACGCCTTCTAAAAGTTTACTCTGCCTATCATGAGACGATTATATAAAGCTTAGGAAGGATCTGTGGGAGTTATAAGGGTGAAGACGGTCCCCGACTGCCACACACCCTCCTAATCTGAATAAAATCGTCTAATAATAGCCAGAAATAAGAAGAGTATTGCGTCTTAAGATCCCGAGAGAGGGTTAACTCGATGATAGGTACCGGTATCTAATCCAACTCGATGGGTCAAGCAACATGGCTTGGAATTATATATATGTGTGAGTGGAATGCAAGTGGCCTGATCAATGGACACTTTATATATTCTTCGTAACTTCAAATTGATGTGTGTGTGTGTGAATTTAGTGTTTTGATCTGTGTTTGTTCGTTGTTTTATGTTGTTTTTGTGTTTTCCCTGTTCTTGCCCTGTCTTGAGTCGGCCACCCCCCCCAAGAAAAAAAAAAATAGAATGAAATAGAAAATAAAAATAAAAATTGGAAAAATGGGGATTGGGCCTGAGCATATAGATAGATAGATAGATAGATAGAACGTCAAATACGATATACATACTGTGTTGGCAAGCAAAACAGTTTAGTAATTGATATAGTGACCACTCGAATATAAACATACTAACACTTTTACATTCATTAAGGGGAGGTTTTTAGTGTGTTTCTCAGAATTCCATCAAGCTTGAAATTACACCCCCTTGAGCCCCTTTCAAGATAAATTTGTACATTTTTCGGTAGAAAAATGTCCCGGCTAAAAGCCGGTTCCTCTTAAATTACAGGCTCGCTATCGCTCGCCAGGATAAAATTGACACCTAAATTGCACAAAAGATCTTAATATGGGGTGAAAGTTCTTAAAATCGCTAAACTAATGGGGCAAACGTTTTATAATATCAAAAGCAATGGGGCTAAACATGAGGGAGAAAGGGGTCAAGAAAACAATCCCTCAAGTGGAGATCTCCCCTTAACCCCTTGAAGCTCTGACGCGTTTTAGCAGTTTATTTTGGCTATCATTACACGGTTTTATGCAGCTTAGGAAGGATCTGTGGGTATTAAAAGGGTAAAGGCCA
This sequence comes from Paralithodes platypus, assembly GCA_032716605.1. Lineage (NCBI taxonomy): Eukaryota > Metazoa > Arthropoda > Malacostraca > Decapoda > Lithodidae > Paralithodes > Paralithodes platypus. Next base: position 31,742,341 of record CM064532.1, on the reverse strand, counting down.
TCTCAATCAACCCTCTGACATCCATATACCCTTCCTAATCTGAATAAAATCTTCCAATAATTACCAGAAAGCAGAACAGAAACGCGTCTTGGAGCTTGAGAGGGTTAAGCTACAATATTATCCCCGTTTGCTTTAATTTACGCCTTTACTTGTAAAATGGTTTCCTACCGTCATTCGTCATAGTAAACAAATATTTAATTAATATAATTGAAGAGTGTTGTGCTTTGAAGTGGTTGACTATAAAAGCCTTTATAATTAAAGAAAAATACTTCTTAAATTTGCTCGGGGAAATCCTTCACTTTTTGTCAATTTGTTTATTTATTTATTATTTTTCTAGTTTCCTCGCTAGACCTCCATCAAGCTTAAAATGAAGACCCCCTAGACCTCCATCAAGCTTAAAATGAAGCCCCCTAGACCCCCATCAAGCTTAAAATGAAGCCCCCTAGACCTCCATCAAGCTTAAAATGAAGCCCCCTAGACCTCCATCAAGCTTAAAATGAAGCCTCCTAGACCTCCATCAAGCTTAAAATGAAGCCCCCTAGACCTCCATCAAGCTTAAAATGAAGCCCCCTAGAACCTCCATCAAGCTTAAAATGAAGCCCCCTAGACCCCCCCCCCCCTTTCAAGATAAATTTGTACATTTTTCGGTAGAAAAATGTCCTGGCCAAAGGCCGATTCATCTTAAATTACAGGCTCGCTATCGCTCGCCAGGAAAAAACTCGAGACCTAATTGACAGGAAAGGTGTTAAAATTGACAGATATGGGGCGAAAGTTCATAAAATCGCCAAACTAGTGGGTCTAAAAAGATGAGGGAGAAGGTGGTCTAGAAAAGCGGCTCGTCTCCCCTTAAAGGATACTGGAGACACAATGTTACTATACGCTAATTATGCAGTGTTTTATTGAGATGTGCATTGAACACGTTTGAACAATGTTACTTGTTCCTAAGTAAAGGTTTCCTCAGGAGCATTGCTTGGACATCCTAGCAAATGTTCATTGTTAGTGCCGTTAAATGAACATTATATTGTATGTTCAGTATATATATATATATACTGTATATATATATATATATATATATATATATATATATATATATATATATAATTAAATTTAGTCGGGATCGGAAACATTAAAGACAGTATCAAATGACAGCTTTTATCGTCCATGTCAACAGTCTCACGGACCCATATCTGAGATCGTTGCCATTGGTGTTGGAACCTAAACTGAATATAGATGAATGTACACGACCGACTTCATGAAAACAATCTTACTTAACCAGTGTTGAGTACTATGCGAGAGTTGAAGGACGGATCTCTCTCGCGCGATGCTTGCGTCAGACTCCATGTAAGGGGAGAGGGACCGGTTTTCTGCTCTCCTTTCTCCCTCGTGTTAAGTCCCATTTGTTTTGAAATTATAAGACGTTCGGTCCATTAGTTTGGCGATTTTAACACCTTTCGCCCCATTTCGTTGTCAATTTTAAGACCTTTCGTGCTATTTTGGTGTCGATTTTTTCCTGGCGAGCGATAGCGAGCCTGAAATTTAAAGAGGAACCGGCCTTCGGCTGGGACACTTTTCTACCGAAAAATGTACAAGTTTACCTTGTCTAGGGGGTGTTTTTGTAAGCTTGGTGGAGGTTTAGCGAGGAAACTAAGAAATACAGGAATAAATGAATTAATAGACCAAAAAAACGGAAGAAATAAAAATGATTAGACAGAGGAAAGAGACGGTGGAAGTGGATGGACAGACTGAAGGGGGAAGGGACAGAAGAGAGGGGCGGGGGCTGGAAGTCTGAGAGGGTTAATAGGCAAGCTAAAAAGTGATGTAAGGTAATTATTTAAGAACGAATATTAGTGAAGCGCTAGACCAATATACTCGAGAGAGAGAGTGAGAGGGAGAGGGAGAAGGGGGGGGGGGGGGGGAGGTCCGCCATCTTGAGAGCCCCACCCGATCAGCTTCACCCTCAAGAGTCTCTCTCTCTCTCTCTCTCTCTCTCTCTCTCTCTCTCTCTCTCTGTCTCTCTGTCTCTCTCTCTCTCTCTCTCTCTCTCTCTCTCTCTCTCTCTCTCTCTCTCTCTCTCTCTCTCTCTCTCTCTCTCTCCTTGTTCTTATCTGTTATCTTTGGTTCGTTTCACCATTCTTCACTTTTCTCAGTTCTCTCCTGCTTTCCTGTTTTATCTTCTCCTTGTTCTTGCTTTTATTTTCTCTCCTCTCTCCCCTTGTTCACTCATTTGTTCTCTTCTCCTCGTATCTGTTCTTCATCTTCTCTCTTCTTTGCCATTACTCCTTTTTTTCTTCTATCCATTCATCTTCTCTCGTATTTTCTTATCTTCTCTGGCTTTATTTGCGTTTGTTCCTCTTCTGTCTTCTCATCTGTTCTCCATTCACCTCTTCTCTTCTTTCGGTAATGCTCCTCTCCTCTTCTATCCATTCATTTTCTCTTGTTGGCTCTTGTTTTCTTTGTTCGTGTTACTCTTCTCCCTTCCTCTCTTCTCCTCTCCTTCTATTTATCCTCCATACCTTCTCTTTTTTGCTCCTCTGTGTCCCTTTCCACTCTTCTTCTCCTATTAATCTTTTCTTCTGTCTTTTCTCCTCCGTTTCTCCTCGCCTCTTATTTTCTTCTTCTTTGCTCCTTTTTTTATCTTGTCTTCTCTTCTTGTACCATCTTAAGGGGAGGTGTTTAGTTTCCTCCCTAAACTTCCTTCAAGCTTAAAATTACACTCCCTAGACCCCCTTTCAAGATAAATTTGTACATTTTTCGGTAGAAAAATGTCCCGGCTGAAAGCCGGTTTTTTCCTAAATTACAGGCTCGCTATCGCTCGCCAGGATAAAATCGACACCTAAATGGCACGAAAGGTCTAAAAATTGACAGAAATGGGTCGAAGGTTCTTAAAATCGTCAAAATAATGGGGCGAACGTCTTAAAATTAGAAAAGCAATGGGGCTAAACATGACGGAGAAAGGAGTCAAGAAAAAATCCCTCCAGTGGAAATCTCCCCTTAACACTGTCTCAGCCGACGTCTTGAGGGTTATTACGACATTGTGTTTACTTATTATTGAGGATTTTGGTTGCTTTTGCCATTTTCGGTTCAATGTGTTTTAGTTTGTCCCCTAGGCTAACAAAAACAACACCATTCCAAACTTCCTTAAAAACTAAACTTGCCCACCCAGACTCCCTTCAAGCCATATTCGTACATTTTCGATAGAAAAGTGTCCTGGCTGAAGGCTGATTTCTTCTAAGTTACAGGCTTGTTATTGCTCACCCAAAATATAATCGACACCTGAAGGGGGTGAAGCGTCTTATTATCGCCAAACTAATGGGGAGAAAATCCTTAATATCTCCAAACTAACGAAGGAAAACAGGGGAGATCCAAAAAGACCTTCCTAGGAATAAAATTGTTAGAGTTCCCGCTGTTTAACAAAAATGGACTAGTGTTCTTGATAATGTAGAAATTGCGTCATTATCTCCTTAAAATACGGTACTGCGTTGATTTTGCAAAACTAATATGAAGAGCTAGGAAAGGCATAATATTTGAATAGCCTTGGTAATTTGAATAGGCTCCTGTGTACTGAATTAAGGGGAGGTTTTTAGTTTGGTCCCTAGATATCCATCAAGCTTAAGATTACACCCCCTTGAGCCTCTTTCATGATAAATTTTTACATTTTTCGGTAGAAAAATGTCCCGGCTGACAGCCGAACGGTTCCTCTTAAATTACAGGCTCGCTATCGCTCGCCAGGATAAAATCGACACCTAAATGACGCGAAAGGTCTTAAAATTGACAGAAATGGGTTGAAAGTTCTTAAAATCACCAAGGACAAACGTCTTAAAATCTCAAAAACAATGGGGCTAACCATGAGGGAGAAAGAGGTCAAGAAAAAAATCCCTCGAGTGGAGATCTCCCCTTAATTCTTGTAGCTGTATTAGGAAGTCTACACCAGGGCTTGCAACGGCAAAACTGGCACTCGCAATTACAACTACACATCTAAAATGACCGCTTAAGGGGACATGGGTTGTTTTTCTGGTCACCCTTCTTCCTCATGTTTAGCCCCATTAGTTTTCAGATGGTAAGATGTTTGCCCCGTTAGTTAGTCGATTTTAAGACCTTTTGCCCCATTTCTTCGTCAATATTTAGACCTTTCGTGCTATTTAGGGGTCATTTTTTCCCTGGCGAACGATAGTGAGCCTGTAATATTGGAAGAACCGGCCTTCGGCTGGGACAATTTGCTACCGAAAAATGTACAAATTAATCTAGAAGGGGCATCTAATGGATGTTGTTGTTTTTTTTTGTTTTTTTTTATGGAGGTCTAGGGAGGAAACTAGAAAAATAACGAATACATGCAAAAATCGAACAAAAAGTGAACCATCTCCCCTTATGGGGAGGTATTTAGTTTGTACCCTAGAACTCCATCAAGCTTAAAAATTACACTCCCTTGACCCTCTTCAAGATAAATTTGTACATTTTTCGGTAGAAAAATTTCCCGGCCGAAGGCCGTTTCCTCTTACATTACAGGCTTGCTATCGCTCGCCAGGAAAAAATCGACACCTAAATGGCACGAAATGTCTAAAAATTGACAGAAATGAGGCGAAAGTTCTTAAAATCGCCAAACTAATGGGGCGAACGTCTTAAAATCTCAATAGCAGTGGAGTTAAACATGAGGGAGAAAGGGGTCCAAAAAATAATCCCTCAAGTGGAAATCTCCCCTTAAAAGCACTGTCACCTTGTACCACACACCACCAAATCAAGACAATACCTAGCCACACCAGTCCAAGTAAACCAGGAATTACAAACCACATGAGGAACGAAAACCATACTTCAAGGCACCGGATTTTCACCCTACCACACACTAGGAACACCCTACCACACCCTACTACACACTAGGAACACCCTACCACACACTAGGAACACCCTACCACACCCTACCACACACTAGGAACCCAACTATAGTCTATTCGCTGTAAGTAGGCGAACAATCATGACCTCTATCCTCTGTAACTCAAAAAACGACTAGAGTAATCGAGCTAATATTTATACCATTTGGGAAGAGTCAGTCCAGGAATAGATGTGGACATTTACAGCCAATTTGCTCTAGCCCTTTTTTAGTTACAGAGGATAGAGGCCATGATTTTTCGCCTACTTACAGTGAATAGACTACAGCACCACACCAGAACAATACCATGCCACAAACATCACACCATCCCAACTATACACGACTCTGCAGCATCCCACGGTACCAGGAAACCCAACTAACCATACCATCAAACCAAACCACCACACCAGAACAATACCAGATCACAATACCATCCTAACTATGTAGGACTCTGCAGCACCCCCCTTAATGAGACGTTCAAAACTACCTTGAAAATCCCCCCTCAACCAGCCCAACGAATGCCTCTCTCTAGTGAATGTGGTGTCGGGGTGGACGAGAAAGTGGACCTCCCAATTAAACTTGAGAATTGGTTGGTGGTGGTGGTGGTGGTGGTGTGATAGTGATGGTGTGTGGGGGGGGGGGGGGGCATGATGGTGGTAGTGGTGAATGGTGAGAGGTGTAGTGATGGTGGTGGTGTGGTAGTGATGATGGTGGTAATGGGGGGGGAGTTGATGGTGAGATTATGTACTGATGTGATGGTGGTAGTGGTGAAGGGTGAAGGGTGTGGTGGTGATAGTTATGGTGGTGGTGTTTGGGGGGGAGGTGATGGTGAGAGTATGTACTGATGTGGTGGTGTAGTGGTGAAGGGTGAGGGGTGTAGTAATGGTGGTGAGAATATGTACTGATTTAGTGATGATGGTGAGAGTATGTAGTGGTGGTGGTATGGGGTGTAGTGATGATGGTGAAAGTATGTAGTGATGGTGGTGGTGGTGGGGTGTAATAATGATGGTGGTGGGGGTGAAGGGTGTAGTGGTGATGGTAAAAGTATGTAGTGGTGGGGGGGAGGGGTGTATTAACGATGGTGGTGGGGGTGGAAAAAGTAGTAGTAGTGGTGATGATGGGGAGGGGGTTAGTGATGTTTATTTATTTATTTAATTTAGTTATTGTGTTACTCTGCCTTTGTCTTTTTTTATTAGATGTTATTCTATTCATTTTCTTAGTTTATTGTGTTGCTTGCCTTTATTATATAACTTGTATTGTTGGTGATTTAGTTGCATGAGCATAATCTAAGTTTTTATTACTAGAATAGCAATAGCATGGCAATGTATTTATTAATATATTTATTTATGTTTAGTATAATTAACATCCATGATTTTGTTGCGTGTTTTAATGTTTTTATAATTTGTTGCCATTAAAATATTATTCAAGGTTACACATTTGTTCATGAAAGAAATTGTTGTTTATACTGGGTTTTTTTTTTGTCTAGCTTGCAAAAACAATTCAGTTTGAACATTGATTTATTTGCGCATTGTCATTACTTGTTTATCATATCCAATTATTACTTGTTTATCATATCCAATTATTCTTTGCGTATCAGATTTGCTTTAATATATATATACCGGTATATATACATACCGTATATATATATTTATATATATATATATATATATATATATATATATATATATATATATATATATATATATACCGGTATATATATTTATTATTTATTTATTTTATTAATTTTACTTATTTTGTTTTCTTTTTCTCACCCTTCAAAGGATATCCATCAGCAAACGTTAAAGACGAGATGACCCCCCTAGATCAGCACTCCAACCCCCACTACCACCAGCACCACCCCTATCACCAGCACTCCAACTCCCCACTACCCCCAGCACCACCCCTAGATCAGCACTCCAAACCCCCACCAGCACCACCCCTATCACCAGCACTCCAACCCCCCACTACCCCCAGCACCACCCCTAGATCAGCACTCCAAACCCCCACCAGCACCACCCCTATCACCAGCACTCCAACCCCCCACTACCACCAGCACCACCCCTAGATCAGCACTCCAAACCCCACCAGCACCACCCCTATCACCAGCACTCCAACCCCCCACTACCACCAGCACCACCCCTAGATCAGCACTCCAAACCCCCACCAGCACCACCCCTATCACCAGCACTCCAACCCCCCACTACCCCCAGCACCACCCCTAGATCAGCACTCCAAACCCCCACCAGCACCACCCCTATCACCAGCACTCACTATATATACCCTTTATCAAATGGGTAGGCCAGAAATCGTATACCCTAACCTCGGTAACTCAGAAAAGGGCTGGAGCAAATGGGCTGCAAATTTACACCCCTATGCCCTGGCTGACCCTTCCCAAATGGTAGACATATTGGCTGGATTACTCTAGTAGTGTGTGAGTTCTGGAGGTAGGTAGTGTTGAAGAGTTTTGGCCTACTTAAGGGGAGGCAGACCGTTTGTTTGGTCTATTAATTCATTTATTCATATATTGTTTTAGTTTCCTCCCTAGACCTCCACCATCAAGCTTAGAAAAACATCCCCTAGACCTCCCTTCAAGATAAATTTGTAAATTTTTCGGTAGAAAAATTTCCCGGCCAAAGGCCGGTTCATCTTAAAATTGCAGGCTCGCTATCGCTCGCCATCGCTCGCCAGGAAATAATCGACACCTAAATGGCACGAAAGGTTTTGAAATTGACAACGAAATGGGGCGAAAGGTGTTAAAATCGCCAAACTAATGGGCCGAACGTCTTATAATCTCAAAACTAGTGGGGCTAAATATTAGGGAGAAGGGGGTCCAGAAAAACGGTCTGCCTCCCCTTAATTGGAACAGGGCATAGCAGCACCTCTTAGCACCACCACCACTAATGTCATCAGCACTAATTGTCGCCAGCACCTACGTCAAGCACTTCGTAGCACCACCACCAATGATATCAGCACCTACGCCAAGCACCATTTAGCACCACCACCAATGATATCAGCATCTACGCCAAGCACCTCTTAGCACCACCACCAATTGTCGCCAGCACCTACCTCAAGCACTTCGTAGCACCACCACCAATGATATCAGCATCTACGCCAAGCACCTCTTAGCACCAACACCAATTGTCGCCAGCACCTACGTCAAGCACTTCGTAGCACCACCACCAATGTTATCAGCACCTACGCCAGGCACCTCTTAGCACCACCACTAATGCTATCAGCACCTACGCCAAGCACCTCTTAGCACCACCACCAATGATATCAGCATCTACGCCAAGCACCCCTTAGCACCACCACCAATTGTCGCCAGCACCAGCACCAGCACCTCGGTTTAGTTCCTGGTTAGCTACTTTTCACACACTAGGTTGAAATCACTCAACCACAACTGTATATATACCTTTGTAAATACCATGTAAGAAAAATAACGTCTATCGGTGGAAATAAACTATTATTAGGATATTATTATTATTATTATTATTATTATTATTATTATTATTATTATTATTTGTATTATTATTATTATTATTATTAGTAGTAGTAGTAGTAGTAGTAATAGTAGTAGTAGTATGTCACCGAATACATCAGCACCAGGATCTAGAACTACCAGTAACACCATTAATTGTTTGCATCATTTGATATATTCTCCTTATATACACCAATAACACCATCACCCACTGTTTGTACCAATAGTTCCAGGCCCATTATACACAAACGGCTAGAGTGATAGAGCTAATACTTCTACCATTTGGGAAGGGTTAGCCAGGGAATAAGTGTGGACAATGACAGCCTATTTGCTCTAGCCCTTTTTGAGTTACGGAGGTTAGGGTTTCACGATTTCTGGACTCCTTATTTGGAACGGGGTATAGTACTCGAATCCTCCGTGGTGATTATTTTAAGCCCTTTTTGCCTTTGATTCTGGCCACGATTAGACGATTGTACGCTATTTATGAAGGACCCTATAGTAATCAGAGACTTTTTTGAGATCGTATTTACCCTTTTTATTCTTGGGAGGTAGGATATAAGCTAATTAAAAGGCTACGATTATACGATTGTACGCTATTTATAAAGGACCTATAGTAATCAGAGACTTTATTGAGATCGTATTTACCCTTTTTATTCTTGGGAGGTAGGATATAAGCTAATTAAAAGGCTACGATTATACGATTTTACGCTGTTTATGAGGACCTGTAGTATTCAGAGACTTATGATCGTATTTACCATTTTAATCTTGGGAGGTAGGGATATAAGCTCAATAAAAGGCTACGGATATACGATTTTATGCGGTTTATGAAGGACATATAGTAATTGGAGACTTTATTAAGATCGCATTTACCTCTTCGAGTCTTGGAAGTAGACGATAAGCTGAAGAAAAGGCTACGATTAGACGATTTTATGCTATTTATGAAGGACAGATGGTAATTAGAGACTTTATTGAGATCGTATTTACCCTTTTTATTCTTGGAGGTAGGGATTTAAGCTAAACAAAAGGCTACGATTTTACGATTTTATGAGATCGTATTTATCCTGTTCTACTCAACGCGCTCAGCTGTGCCCATTAACCCCTTCTGTACCGGCGACATCTTTTTCATTTTATTCTAGCTACATGTAGACGATATTATGAAGCTTGAGTGATATGCGGTAGCTAAAAGGATTAATTGGGTTAGTTTGTAGCCTTTTAATGGGTAGACATACTTCCTAAGCTGAACAAATTCGTCTAATATATGCCAGAATATAATGAAAAGTACATCACCGGTACAGAAGGGGTTAATAGTGGCATTAAATCCAGACTAGATAGGCTACATACAATACGTTTTTTTTTTTTTTTTTTTTTTTTTTTTCCGCCTATGTGAATGAGGGACACACAAGGTGTAACTGCCTGCAGCGAGTGCCTCCCACAGATTTCAAAGAGTGACAGGGCCGAAATCAAGGGACGTTCGAGCTAAAATGCCTGGACACACGGAGTTTGAAGCAATTTAAGTTATAGGAGGAGGGAAGGACTGATTCTGGGAGAGAGTTCCTGAGCTCAGCCGTTGAATAGAAGAAAGTCTGAGAATAGCGTTTCACTCTTGGGTTGGACAGTTGCACAGAGTACGGGTGGGATGGTGTTGCAAGGCGGGTACTACGTACCCTATGTAGAGGAGGTGGTATACACTGGGAAAGCTCCGAGGAACACTGATTATTGTAGTAGCGATAGCATAGCGAGAGAGATGCAACATTGTGGCGAAGAGAGCGAGAGATTGCGGAGAGCATAATTATCTATGCAACTCCACTATCTTTCCCCTCTACATATTATTCCTTGTGGGTTGCAACACAGACATTGCAGGTGAATCAAGTGAAAGCCCCGTGCCTGATTGGGGTATCTCGGCGCCAGGGTAGTGATTAGCCGGCGCCTTTGTCACTAGTAATTAATTTTCCGGAAGCTGTGAGGGAGGGTGTGGGACGGGCGCCTCAGAGACTGTTTAGGGTGAAGTAGAGGAGGAGGGGGGGGGGGGGGGCTCTTTCAGGTTACTGGTGGAGAGAGAGAGAGAGAGAGAGAGAGAGAGAGAGAGAGAGAGAGAGTACAAATTGACATAGACACAATGATCATACAGAGCTTGCGATCCCAGATAGATTGATCACGACTTAATTATTGTAGTAAACATAACAAAACTGTTAATAAATTAAATAGATGGACGAATAGGGATGCCTGAGGTGGATGACTTGAGATATGTGGATGGAGGAGGATATGAGGGTGTGGGTATATGTGGATGGGATGTGTTGGGTGGATGACGGGAGAGATGTGGATGGTTGGAAGAGGCTAGGAGAGTGTGGGTATATGTGGATGGGATGTGTTGGGTGGATGACGGGAGAGATGTGGATGGTTGGATGGATGGAAGAGGCTAGGAGAGTGTGGGTATATGTGGATGGGATGTCTGAGGTGGATGACGGGAGAGAATTGGATGGAGGAGGATAGGAGGGTGTGGGTATATGTGGAAGGGATGTCTGGGGTGGATGACGTGAGAGATGTGGATGGAGGAACGGAGGATCAATGAACAGGATGGAGGATGATGATGATGATGGGACAGTGGAAGATAAGGAGGGTCTGAGGAATAAGAATCTTATTTTTAATAATTCCACTCTCAACACCAAACCCCTCCAATTGAAATGAATGAAAGCATGTGATCGTCCCGGGATTCGAACCTGGGTTACCACATACAGATCTTAAACACTCTAACCATTACACCATCAAGACAGTTAAAGGTTTATGCACAAGCCTACGACATTATCCATTCTCGAATACTGGATATTAAGGGGAGGTTTCTAGTTTGTTTCCTACTCCTCCAGCAATCTTAAAATTTCACCCCTTGACCCCCTTTCAAGATAAATTTGTACATTTTTCGGTAGAAAAATGTCCCGGCCGAAGGCCGATTACTCTTAAATTACAGGCTCGCTACGCTCGCCAGGATAAAATCGACACCTAAATGGCACGAAAGGTCTTAAAATTGACAGAATGCGGCGGAAATTCTTAAAAATCACCAAACTAATGGGGCAAACGTCTTAAAATCTCAAAAGCAATGGGGCTAAACATGAGGAAGAAAGGGGTCAAGAATATAAGTCCCTCAAGTGGAGACCTCCCCTTAATCTAAGCATGTACAGTCTGCTGCACGTGTTCTATTGTGTTGGGGTCGTGTGTTGGTTCACTTTTTGGGGCGATTTTTCATTATTTTTCTAGTTTCCTCCCTAGACCTCCATCAAATTTAAAAAAAAAAAAAAACATCCATTAGATCCCCCTTCTACAGTAGATTAATTTGTACATTTTCCGGTAGAAAAATGTCCTGGGCGAATGCCGATTCTTCCAACATTACAGGCTTACTATCGTTCGCCAGGGAAAAAATCGACACCTAAATAGCACGAAAGGTCTAAATATTGGCGAAGAAATGTGGCGAAAGGTCTTAAAATCGACTAACTAATGGGGCAAACATCTTAACATCTGAAAACTAATGGGGCTAAACATGAGGGAGAAAGCAGTCCAGAAAACCAGCCCAAGTCCCCTTAAAGGGTTAGGTATTATTTATTAGTTTATGTATTTATATTGTATAATTTCAGTTTCCTCCCTCCATCAAGCTTAAACAAAACATTCTCAATGAATTGTACATTTTTCGGTAGGAAAATGTTCCAGCCGAAGGCTGGTTCCTCCAAACTTGCAGGTTCGCTATCGCTTGCCAGTTAGTTACCCTCTCTCCTCCCTCCTAGTCTTTCCTCCTCTTACTCTCTCTCCTCCTCCCCCCCCCCATCTTCCACCCCCTTCCCACCCCTCCTCCTCCTTAGTTAACAGAAGTAAACAAACCCTTCGATCACCTGCTATCCTCCTCCTAGTAACCCCTCCTCTTCCTACCTCCCCTCCCCTACTCTTCCTTCCCCCTCCCCTCCTCTTCTTCCCTTCCCCTCCCCTCCTCCTTAGTTATCAGAAGTAAACAAACCCCCCTCGATCGCCTTCTTCCCTCCTTTTAGTGCCCCCTCCTCCTTCACCCTCTCCTCCTTCACCCTCTCCTCCTCGTCTCCCCTCCTCCTTAGTTAACAGAAGTATAAAAGTACCTCGATCTCTCCCCCCCCTCTCCTAGTCCCCCCCCCCCCCCCCCCCCCCCCCCTCCCGCCACATCCTCCTTAGTTAACAGAAGTAAACAACCTCTCCCCTCCTCCCCCTCTTCCCTCCTCCTTAGTTAACAGAAGTAAACAACTCCCACCCCCCTCCCCCCTCGATCGCCTTCTTTTCTCCCCCCACCCCACCCCCGGCTCCCTCCCCGTGTTTGCCCTCCCGTGTAGCCGTGTTTGCCGTGTTGTCGCGCCTGAAAGAAGCCGAAGAGCCATAGTGGAAATTTTCAATGGTTCTTTCTGGTGGAGGGTGCTTGAGAGGAACCCGTGAGGAGATATATCTATACCCGTGATGGAATGTACAGGCGGTCACAACAATTCGGGGATACGTCGTTTTTTTTATTAATGTCAAGATAGCCATCGGGATTGCGTGACACTAACGTAATGAATTATCTATATTTATCTGTATATCTATCTATCTATCTCTGTCTCTCTCTATCTCTCTCTCTAAGACATTTTATGGGTGACTGATTCCTTAACATGTCCAGTGTTATTGACTTTGAAAAGGTATTCATATGTAGGTATATTCCGAATACCTGTTACTACTTCACTTCCAATCCTTTCTACTCACCTCTGACACTCTTAAGGGGAGACTGGCCGTTTTTTTGGTCTATCTATCTATCTATTGCCTGACGCCGTGATCCCCGAAGGGGTGGCCACGAACGAACCGCCCCCATGCACCTCTGTCCCCAGTCAGTCGACGCCCCTCCCCCCAACCAGCACCACCTTCGTTCATGTACTTCCTCACTCCATCCTTCCACCTCATATTCGGTCTACCTCTCCCCCTCTGTCCCTCCACCTCGCTCTCATACACCCTCTTAGTCATTCTCTCGCTTTCCATACGTTCCATATGGCCGAACCATCTCAAGTTGTTCCTTTTCACACTTTCCAGCACATCTACCTCCACACCACACCTCCTTCTTACTTCCTCATTAGTCTGTCTATCCCTCCATGTAACTCCGCACGCACTCCTTAAGTAATTCATTTCCACCGCTCTCACTCTTGGTCTGAGTCTCTCAACCAACGTCCATGCTTCGCTTCCGTAAGTCAGTGTCGGGATTACCACACTGTCATGCAAGGACTTCTTCACTTCCATACTGACCACCCTATTTCTTGTTACTGCTTTTAGCGTTCCTACAACCCTCTTCCCCTGTTGTACCCTCTCCCGCACCTCTTCATCCATAGTCCCATCTTTACTCAACACACTGCCCAGATACTTAAAAGAGTTGACGATCTCCATAGCCTGACCGTTCAGCTTCACCTCACACTCTGTGACTTCACCCCTTTCGAAGACCATAACCTTGCTCTTCCCCGTATTTACCTTCAAATTCCGTTTTTTTGCACACTGTTCCAAACTCATTTACCAGACCCTGCAACTCCCATTCATTATCACTCATCAGAACTGTATCATCCGCAAACAGCAGTATAGGTAGCTTCCACTTAATTCCCTCCCTTTTCAGCGATACACCAACATCCACTGCTCTTGATAGTATTTCTTTCATAACTCCATCCATATATACAGTAAACAACCACGGGGACATCACACACCCCTGTTTCAAACCAACATTCAGGTCAAAGAACTCACTCTGCTCACTCTCCACACGTACTGCCGCCTTTGCACCCTCATACATGCTCTTCACTGCTTTCAGCAACTTGCCCTCTACTCCGTATATTCTAAGTACTTTCCACAAACCTTCTCTATCCACTCTGTCATAGGCCTTCTCCAAGTCCATAAAGGCAACATACACCTTTTGTTTCTTCTCCAGATACTTCTCCACAACACAATTCAGGGTAAAAATCTGATCTACACATCCTCTTCCCTTCCTAAAACCTCCCTGCTCGTCGCCTATCCATTTCTCCGTTCTCACTCTCACTCTCTCAATCACTACCCTACTGTATACCTTCCCTACTACGCTTAGAAGACATATTCCTCGGTGGTTACCACACACTCCTCTTTCCCCTTTGCCCTTATATAGGGTCTATTAATAGGGTCTATAGGGTCTATTAATAGGGTCTATAGGGTCTATTAATAGGGTCTATAGGGTCTATTAATAGGGTCTATAGGGTCTATAGGGTCTATTAATAGGGTCTATAGGGTCTATTAATAGGGTCTATTAATAGGGTCTATAGGGTCTATTAATAGGGTCTATAGGGTCTATTAATAGGGTCTATAGGGTCTATTAATAGGGTCTATAGGGTCTATTAATAGGGTCTATAGGGTCTATTAATAGGGTCTATAGGGTCTATTAATAGGGTCTATAGGGTCTATTAATAGGGTCTATAGGGTCTATTAATTCATGTATTCATATATTTTGTTATGTTTCCTCCCTAGACCTCCATCAAGCTTAGAAAAACACCCCCTAGACCCCCCTTCAAGATAAATTTGTACATTTTTCGGTAGAAAAATATTCCGTCCGAAGGCCGATTCCTCTTAAAATTGCAGGCTCGCTATCGCTCGCCAGGAAAAAACCGACACCTAAATGGCACGAAAGGTCTTAAAATTGACAACGAAATGGGACGAAAGGTGTTAAAATCGCCAAACTAATGGGCCGAACGTCTTATAATATCAAAACTAGTGAGGCTAAACATTAGGGAGAAGGGGGTCCAGAAAACTGGTCTGCCTCCTCTTAACACTATCTGGGCCGACCTCTTGGGGGTTTATTATGATATTTTGTTTAGTTATTTTTGAGGATTTTGCCTGTTGTTACCATTTTCGAGCAATATATTGTAATGTATCCCCTCGGCTATCAAAAAGTCCTTTTCAGACTTCCTTCAAACTTTAAAAAAAAAAAAAAAAAAAAAAAAAAAAATATATATATATATATATATAATTTACAAGATGTCTATCGCTCGCCCATAAAGAAATCGACACCTACATGGGGTGAAGTGTTATATTATCGCCAAACTAATGTGGTGAAACGTCTTAAAATATCCAAATGATGGGGCGAAGCAGATCACACAGAGGCCTCCCTCGAACCACGTATCGTTAAGTCCACCATAACTGACATGTCTCGTTGTCTTGTCAGAGAGAGAGAGTGAGAGTGAGTTGGGGGGTAGAGAGAGTGAGAAAGAGAGAGAGAGATATCGGGGTAGAGAGAGAGAGAGAGAGTTGGGGGTAGAGAGAGAGAGAGAGACTGTGAAATATGTAGAACTCCTGGATCGCGGTAAAAGACAGCCAAGAATCCGGCAATTACAGAAGCAATAACAGAATTTAATGGTAAGACTGGCATTTGGCTCCTAATGTTTTCTTAACTATTTCATCTATTCTCACTCACACACACACTCTCTCTCTCTCTCTCTCTCTCTCTCTCTCTCTCTCTCTCTCTCTCTCTCTCTCTCTCTCTCTCTCTCTCTCTTATCTGATAAAGATTGGATTATTATGAATTAATCAGTAGGCATGTGTCTAATTTACTTCTTACTCTTATGAAAATTTTCCTTGTGGGCATTTCCTGACCATTTCCACACTTCGTCCTATTTTCCGGTGCGGCTGAGTAGCCGGAGGGAGCGGAGGGTAGGGAGAGAGCCTTTACTGTTCTATTCTTCCACTATAAACTGTCCTTGTCTAGTAGTATTAAGGCCGGACCACCTAGTTGGGACAGCAAGGAGCGGAGGGTAAACGTACCATTTATCCATCAGAAACGTACATTATTATTGCATTTCTGTTTATTATCGATGTTCACGGCTCTAACTTCCTTATAGCCTGAAACTCGCAAGTGGTCAATTCGTGTCCAGAGATATACTTGATAATTAGAAATAGGTAGGGCTCGAATTTTTCATGAGTGACTGCACAAAATGACATGCTAAGAAACGACTGTATTTCCGCATCATATATTACCAGATTCTCATAATTAACAGGCCATTTCGTTATACAAAATGTGGACTATATATGAGCTATGCAAATGGGGACATAATAATGTGTCCGTCAATTACAGAAAAACAGTATATATAGGAGAACAATTAAACTGGGGATTAAATTATTCGCCGTCAATTAAAGACAAAATATATATAGAACAAATTAGATGGGGATATCATAATTTGTCTTCAATTAAATAAAAAAAGAGTATATATAGGAGACGAATTAAATTGGAGACAAAACATATCGTCAACTAAAGAAAAGCAGAGTATATTGTATATGGGGACAATACTTTACCGGCAACTAAAATAAAACAGTACCGTATATATAGAAGACAAATTCAGATGGGGACAAAATATATTACCGTAATTAAAAGAAAACAGATTATAATTATATAGGAGAACAAATAATATGGGGACAATAATTTACCATAAATATTATAAAAAAGTATATATAGATTATGGGAGAATAATTTAGATGGGGACAACATAATTTAACGTCAACTGAAGAAAAACAGAGTATTTACATGAGAAAACTAAGATGGGGACCTAAAATTTTACCGTCAACTGAAGAAAAACAGAGTATTTACATGAGAAAATTAAGATGGGGACCTAATACTTTACCGTCAACTGAAGAAAAACAGAGTATTTACATGAGCAAACTAAGATGGGAACCTAATACTTACCGTCAACTGAAGAAAAACAGTATTTACATGAGAAAATTAAGATGGGGACCTAATACTTTACCGTCAACTGAAGAAAAACAGTATTTACATGAGAAAATTAAGATGGGGACCTAATACTTTACCGTCAACTGAAGAAAAACAGTATTTACATGAGAAAATTAAGATGGGGACCTAATACTTACCGTCAACTGAAGAAAAACAGTATTTACATGAGAAAATTAAGATGGGGACCTAATACTTTACCGTCAACTGAAGAAAAACAGAGTATTTACATGAGAAAATTAAGATGGGGACCTAAACCTTTACCGTCAACTGAAGAAAAACAGAGTATTTACATGAGAAAATTAAGATGGGGACCTAATACTTACCGTCAACTGAAGAAAAACAGTATTTACATGAGAAAATTAAGATGGGGACCTAATACTTTACCGTCAACTGAAGAAAAACAGTATTTACATGAGAAAATTAAGATGGGGACCTAATACTTTACCGTCAACTGAAGAAAAACCGAGTATTTACATGAGAAAATTAAGATGGGGACCTAATACTTTACCGTCAACTGAAGAAAAACAGAGTATTTACATGAGAAAACTAAGATGGGGACCTAAAACTTTACCGTCAACTGAAGAAAAACAGTATTTACATGAGAAAATTAAGATGGGGACCTAATACTTTACCGTCAACTGAAGAAAAACAGAGTATTTACATGAGAAAAATTAAGATGGGGACCTAATACTTACCGTCAACTGAAGAAAACAGAGTATTTACATGAGAAAAATTAAGATGGGGACCTAATACTTACCGTCAACTGAAGAAAAACAGTATTTACATGAGAAAATTAAGATGGGGACCTAATACTTTACCGTCAACTGAAGAAAAACAGAGTATTTACATGAGAAAATTAAGATGGGGACCTAATACTTTACCGTCAACTGAAGAAAAACAGAGTATTTACATGAGAAAAATTAAGATGGGGACCTAATACTTACCGTCAACTGAAGAAAACAGAGTATTTACATGAGAAAAATTAAGATGGGGACCTAATACTTTACTGTCAACTAAAGAAAAACAGAGTATTTACATGAGAAAAATTAAGATGGGGACCTAATACTTGACCGTCAACTGAAGTAAAGCCAGTATATATAGAACAACTAAGATGAGGACAAAATAATTTACCGTCAACCAAAGTCAAACCTAATATATATAGAAGAACAATTAAGATGGGGACCTAATACTTTAAGGGGAGGTGTTTAGTTTGTTCCCTAGATTTCCATCAAGCTTAAAATTACACCCCCTAGACCCTCTTTCAAGATATATTTGTACATTTTTCGGTAGAAAAATGTCCCGGCCGAAGGCCAATTCCTCTTAAAATACAGGCTCTCTATCGCTTGCCAGGAAAAAATCGACACCTAAATGGCACGAAAGGTCTTAAAATTGACAGAATTGGGGCGAAGATTCTCAAAATCACCTAACTAATGCGGCGAAATTCATAAAATCTCAAAAGCAATGGGGCTAAACATGAGGGAAAACGGGGTCCAGAAAAAAATCCCTCAAGTGGAAATCTCCCCTTAACGTCAACTGAAGAAAAACAGAGTATATAAGAGAAAAAGATGCCGTCAATTAACCCTGTCAGACTCATATGATGCAGAGTTTGCCAGATTAGCAATAAGAAATAGAGTTCTCTCACTCTTATAATTACCTCTCCAAAATTAGTTTTCTGCCCACAGCTAACTCAAAGACAACTGCAGAGGTTGAAGTAACTAAACTATAGGTTTCTAAATACCCCTGATGGTAACAAAGGCTTTAAAGTATCCCCAATAGGCTCAAAATCGCGTCATATGTCGGAGAGGGTTAAGGGGAGACTTTCACTTGAGGGATTTTTGTCTTGACTCCTTTCTCCCTCATATTTAGCCCCATTGTTTTTCTAATTTTAAGACGTTTGCCCCATTATTTTGACGATTTTAAGAACGTTCAACCCATTGCTGTCAAATTTAAGACCTTTCGTGCCATTTAGGTGTCCATTTTATCCTGGCGAGCGATAGCGAGCCTGTAATTTAAGAGGAACCGGCTTTCAGCCGGGACATTTTTCTACCGAAAAATGTACAAATTTATTTTGAAAGGGGCTCACGGAGGTGTAATCTTAAGCTTGAAGGATATCTACGGACCAAACTAAAAACCTCCCCTTAAAGTATCCGTAATAGGCTCAAAATCGTGTCATATGTCGGAGAGGGTTAAAGAAAACCGGTATACTGTATATAGAAGATAAATTAAGATGGGGACCTAATACTTTACCGTCAACTAAAGTAAAACCTAATATTTATAGAATGAACACCATGTCATTTCACCAATCCGGCGTATAGACACAGATCCTCCCCACACACAGCATTCCAATAATAGTGAACAATACTGGGGCGAACATGAATAAGGGAAGGGGGAAGAGCCACTAAGTCATGAAAGCAAGGTGACCATTATCCCCGTGTATGTACAGTCGCGCTAATAAGTCATATCTCGGCACCACCAAGATTGTTGCGATCAATAATTGGTATCAGCCATATCTAAGCTTCATTTTTTCATATCGAGTGAAATGTACACACGTGTTCCTACACTTACCCACCGTATTCAACATCTGACAGACATTAATACAGCACAGAGCAAGCCAAACGTAATGACAGCTGAGACATGACTTATTAGGCCGACTGTACAGCAGGGTTCAATAAGTCATGTCCCAGCTGTCATTACGTTTGACTTGCTCTGTGTTGTATTAATGTCGGTCAGATGTTGAATAGGGTGGGTAAGTGTAGGAACATGGTTGTATATCTCAAGTCTAACAGAAGAAATCATGTGTCAATATTGCTGATACCAATTATTGATCAAAACATAATTGGTGCCGGAACATCACTTATTAGCGCGACTGTACAGCAGGCTTAAGTAGTTCGCTGGCAACGTAGAGGAGAAACTAAGTAGAGACAATGTGAGGCAATTTATCTGGACTTTCCGCGGTCGGGTTCATTCGCTTTCAGTCGCTTTTATAAACTTGACCTTTATATTCGCTGGACAGATTGCGTTCGCCCCGGAATTTACCCTACTCATCATCAAGGTTGTGACCGAACTTTTGCTCGCGAGTGTACCTGATTCTGGAGAGGCCTTAAGGGGAGACTGGCCATTTGTTTGGTCTATTAATTCATTTATTCATATATTTTTAAAGTTTCCTCCTTAGACCTCCATCAAGCTTAGAAAAACACCCCCTAGACCCCCCTTCAAGATAAATTTGTAAATTTTTCGGTAGAAAAATGTCCCGGCCAAAGGCCGGTTTATCTTAAAATTGCAGGCTCGCTATCGCTCGCCAGGAAAAAAATCTACACCTAAATGGCATGAAAGGTCTTAAAATTGACAACGAAATGGGGCAAAAGGTGTTAAAATCGCCTAAGTAATGGGCCGAACGTCTTATAGTCTCAAAACAAATGGGGCTTAACACGAGAGACAAAGGGGACCAGAAAAACGGCCCATCTCCCCTTAAGTGAGATGAACAATCAGGGTATTGGGGCTCCAGGGTATTGTTGGCTGAGCTTGTTGTATGCTTGTATATGTGTTGCTTGCTGGACACCTGATTCCTCGGGCTTTGTGTCACACCTGCTTGATGCTAATGGTCGTGCTTGCTTGCTATCACGGGTGCTTGATAATAGTTGTGTTTGCTCGCTATCACAGGTGTTTGATAATGGTTGTGTTTGCTTGTTATCACAGGTGTTTGATAATGGTTTGCTTGTTATCACAGGTGTTTGATAATGGTTGTGTTTGCTTGTTAGCACAGGTGTTTGATAATGGTCATGTTTGCTTGTTAGCACAGGTGTTTGATAATGGTCATGTTTGCTTGTTATCACAGGTGTTTGATAATGTTGTGTTTCCTTGTTATCACAGGTGTTTGATAATGGTTGTGTGTGCTTGCTATCACAGGTGTTTGATAATGGTCATGTTTGCTTGTTATCACAGGTGTTTGATATTGGTCGTGTTTGCTTGCTATCACAGGTGTTTGATAATGGTTGTGTTTGCTTGCTATCACAGGTGTTTGATAATGGTTGTGTGTGCTTGCTATCACAGGTGTTTGATAATGGTCATGTTTGCTTGTTATCACAGGTGTTTGATATTGGTCGTGTTTGCTTGCTATCACAGGTGTTTGATAATGGTTGTGTTTGCTTGCTATCACGTGTTTGATAATGGTTGTGTGTGCTTGTTATCACAGGTGTTTGATAATGGTTGTGTTTGCTTGATATCACAGGTGTTTGATAATGGTTGTGGTTGCTTGCTATCGCAGGTGTTTGATAATGGTCGTGTTTGCTTGTTATCACAGGTGTTTGATAATGGTTGTGTTTGCTTGCTATCACAGGTGTTTGATAATGGTTGTGTTTGCTTGCTATCACAGGTGTTTGATAATGGTTGTGTGTGCTTGCTATCACAGGTGTTTGATAATGGTTGTGTTTGCTTGCTATCACAGGTGTTTGATAATGGTCGTGTTTGCTTGCTATCACAGGTGTTTGATAATGGTCGTGTTTGCTTGCTATCACAGATGTTTGATAATGGTCGTGTTTGCTTGCTATCACAGGTGTTTGATAATGGTCGTGTTTGCTTGCTATCACAGGTGTTTGATAATGGTTGTGTTTGCTTGCTATCACAGGTGTTTGATAATGGTCGTGTTTGCTTGCTATCACAGGTGTTTGATAATGGTTGTGTTTGCTTGCTATCACAGGTGTTTGATAATGGTTGTGTGCTTGTTATCACATGTTTGATAATGGTCATGTTTGCTTGCTATCACAGGTGTTTGATAATGGTTGTGTTTGCTTGCAATCACAGGTGTTTGATAATGGTCGTGTTGGCTTGTTATCAAAGGTGTTTGATAATGGTCGTGTTTGCTTGCTATCACAGGTGTTTGATAATGGTCGTGTTTGCTTGCTATCACAGGTGTTTGATAATGGTCATGTTTGCTTGCTATCACAGGTGTTCGATAATGGTTGTGTTTGCTTGCTATCACAGGTGTTTGATAATGGTTGTGTTTGCTTGCTATCACAGGTGTTCGATAATGGTTGTGTTTGCTTGTTATCACAGGTGTTCGATAATGGTCATGTTTGCTTGCTATCACAGGTGTTTGATAATGGTTGTGTTTGTTCGCTATCACAGGTGTTTGATAATGGTTGTGTTTGCTTGCTATCACAGGTGTTTGATAATGGTTGTGTTTGCTTGCTATCACAGGTGTTTGATAATGGTTGTGTTTGCTTGCTATCACAGGTGTTTTGATTATGGTCGTGTTTGCTTGCTATCACAGGTGTTTGCTAATGGTTGTGTTTGCTTGCTATCACAGGTGTTTGATAATGGTCGTGTTTGCTTGCTATCACAGGTGTTTGATAATGGTTGTGTTTGCTTGCTATCACAGGTGTTTGATAATGGTTGTGTTTGCTTGCTATCACAGGTGTTTGATAATGGTCGTGTTTGCTTGCTATCACAGGTGTTTGATAATGGTTGTGTTTGCTTGTTATCACAGGTGTTCGATAATGGTCATGTTTGCTTGCTATCACAGGTGTTTGATAATGGTTGTGTTTGCTTGCTATCACAGGTGTTTGATAATGGTCGTGTTTGCTTGCTATCACAGGTGTTTGATAATGGTCATGTTTGCTTGTTATCACAGGTGTTTGATAATGGTTGTGTTTGCTTGCTATCACAGGTGTTTGATAATGGTCATGTTTGCTTGCTATCACAGGTGTTTGATAATGGTCATGTTTGCTTGCTATCACAGGTGTTTGAGAATGGTTGTGTTTGCTTGCTATCACAGGTGTTTGATAATGGTCATGTTTGCTTGCTATCACAGGTGTTTGATAATGGTTGTGTTTGCTTGCTATCACAGGTGTTTGATAATGGTCGTGTTTGCTTGCTATCACAGGTGTTCGATAATGGTCGTGCTATCACAGGTGTTTGATAATGGTCGTGTTTGCTTGTTATCACAGGTGTTTGATAATGGTCATGTTTGCTTGCTATCACAGGTGTTTGATAATGGTCATGTTTGCTTGCTATCACATGTTTGATAATGGTCGTGTTTGCTTGCTATCACATGTTTGATAATGGTCGTGTTTGCTTGCTATCACAGGTGTTTGATAATGGTTGTGTGTGCTTGTTATCACAGATGTTTGATAATGGTCATGTTTGCTTGCTATCTCAGGTGTTTGATAATGGTTGTGTTTGCTTGCTATCACAGATGTTTGATAATGGTCGTGTTTGCTTGCTATCACAGGTGTTTGATAATGGTCGTGTTTGCTTGCTATCACAGATGTTTGATAATGGTTGTGTTTGCTTGCTATCACAGGTGTTTGATAATGGTTGTGTTTGCTTGCTATCACAGGTGTTTGATAATAGTTGTGTTTGCTTGCTATCACAGGTGTTTGATAATGGTTGTGTGTGCTTGCTATCACAGGTGTTTGATAATGGTTGTGTGTGCTTGCTATCACAGGTGTTTGATAATGGTTGTGTGTGCTTGCTATCACAGGTGTTTGATAATGGTTGTGTGCTTGCTATCACAGATGTTTGATTATGGTCGCGTTTGCTTTGTGTGGCGTCTGCTTGATAATAGTAATTTGCTTTCTGTAACACGTTATTTCCACATAGTGATTCTGATAAAAAAAAAATGTGTTTCTATTGTGCCATTTTTCTTTTGGTTTGTTTGTTTTGCAAGTTTTACATAATAATTACTTTGAAAATTGTCATACTTACATGCTTGCTGTTACACCTGCCCATTACAAGCACTAATTATCGTGTTCGCTATTACGCCGGTGTGATAATTGATAATAAGACTGCAGAGAAAGAGCGATTGAGAATTACAGTATATGGATAAAATTGCCTGATGCGGTAATGGACTTAATAAACAAAAAGCTGATGAACGAGATAAAAAGGAAGATAGATAGTATAATAGATAACGTAAAATGTATACAATTATGAGAAAACAGTGGAATGGTAATAATGAAACCTGAGTTGGAGGTGGTTCAAAATTCAAAGTTAAACTAAGTAATATTTAGACAAATTTCGTGAAACCAAAAAAGATATACCGTATATATAAATAAATATATAAACACACACACATATATATGTATATATATATATATATATATATATATATATATATATATATTTTATATATATTTAGAGAGAGAGAGAGAGAGAGAGAGAGAGAGATTATATATATTATGTATACAGTATATGTATATATGTGTGTGTGTGTGTGTGTGTTGCATTAATGTGCATATCCAACGTGTAGATTCCTGCTCGTGTAAGCATATCTTCACCCCCAGGCCTTAGTTCAATTACAACAATAACATTATTTAATCACACACATAACACCCGGAGAATGCAAACGTTATGTGTGAACTCTTACGCCTAGGTGAGATTGAAAATTAAAATTGTGTTTACATTCAAATGAGCAGTACACAGAATTAAAAGTCAAACGCAGATGATTTAGTCGGCATGAGCAAATAGTATCGCTTCCTCTTTTGTTCTAAGTAGCGTTTCCAGTTATGCAAAATTCAGTAGCTGAGACACAATGAGCAATGCAGGGAGGAGGGTGTGTGTGTGTGTGTGTGTGTGCTCAATATATCTGTATGCACCATGATATGTGTTTACAAGTACGAGAGAGAGAGAGAGAGAGACCGCTTTTATAAGTGTCTTAACCATCCACAACCATGTATGCGCATGTGACTATTTTCTGTGAATGTGTGTATGTGTGCTTGCCTGTGTGTGTGTGTGTGTGCTTGCCTGTGTGTGTGTGTGTGTGTGTGTGTGTGTGTGTGTGTTTGTGTCTGTATGCTTGTCTGTGTGTCTGTGTGCGGGTGTGAGAGGGAGAATGAGCGGTGTTTGCCCGTACGCTGATTACTGCAACATGAAAGCAAGGCTATAAAGAGTTCCTTAAGCAAATGCGTGAAAGCAAAGCAAAGATTGACTCGGTACGGTTAATTATTTCTTGTTGCGCTGTTTACTTTCTTGTTTTGTTGTTTACTTTGTTTTGTTGTTTACTGTTGTTTTTTCCTTGTTTTGCTTTGTTTTGTTTTGCTTGTTTTGCGGTTTGCCTGTTTTTTGCTTGTTTTGCTGTTTGCTCTCTTTGTTTTGTTTACTTTCTTGTGTTGTTTGCTTTTTTGTTTTGCTGGTTTTGTTCTTGTTTGGCTATTTTCTTTTGTTGTTTGCTTTCTTGTTTTGCGGTTTGCTTTTTTGTGTGAATGTTTACTTTTTTGGTTTGCAGTTTGCTTTTTTGTTTTGCTGTGTGTTTTCTTTGTTTTGCGGTTTGCTTTTTTGTTTTGCTGTTTGTTTTCTTGTTTACCTTCTTTGTTTTGCCGTTTGCTTTTTTATTTACATAAGAACATTAAATGTGAGTCTGCAGAAAGCCGATTGGCCCACACAAGGCAGAACCCTCTCACACCCAACCCTATTATGCCGATGTTATGTTGGTAATATGGCTGCCTGCTCTGTGACAATATACACAGCGGAATATTTCCAAGGGGACAATGGCTACTTTTTTGGTCTAATTATTTATGTATTCATTTATTAAGGATTAAGCGATATAGCTCGAAACCTGTTAATTGCTGGTGGTCCTTTTAAACTGAATAAAATCGTCTAATAGTTGCCAGAATATAATGAAAAGGACGTCACCGGTACAGAAGGGGTTAATGATGTCTGAGACGCCCCGGCCCCAGGTGATGAGAGCGTCTGATTACACCTGATGATACACTGTGATAACCTGGAAGATACCCTTAGGGACTGGTGTTATAAGTGGGAACAATAATGTGTGTGTGTGTGTGTGTTGTGCGTGTATGGGTTTGTTGATGAGTGTGTGTTGATGTGTGTGTGTGTCTTGATGAGTGTGTGTGTGTTGTGCTTGTGTCTGTCTGTATGTGTAAGTGTGTGTATATGTGTGTTGATAAGTGTATGTGTTTGTTGAGTGTGTGTGTGTGCTTGTTTATTTCTATTAGGTACTGTACAATGTGTGTGTGTGTGTGTCATATTTTACATACAGTATATGAACATGTGCTTTCGTAGTTGTTTCCAAGAGCGCACATACACGTTTTGATGTGTGTGTGTGTTTGAGTGTGTGTGTGTGTTGATGAGATGTGTGTGCGTGTGTGTTAGCAAGTGGTGACAACATATATAGAAGGAGAGGAGAGGCGAGGGAGAGAGAGGACGGGGTTAGAAGAGGAAGAGGAAGGATGGACGAGGAGAGTCGAGGAGGGGAGAGAAGGGAGAGGGGATGAGAGAGAGGAGCGAGAGGGAGAGAGGGGAGGTGGTGAGGTGGCTGATGGAGAGTGAGAGATGAGAGACGAAGAGAGATGGAGGAGGATGAACTAATAGAAGAGAAGCGGAGAGAGAGGAGATTGAAGAGGCGGGCTGAGCGGATGACGATGAGGGAGAGAGGAGTCGGGAAGCGAGGAGAGTTTTTTGACGAGTGAGACTGAGAGAGTGAGTAGGCGCGAGTTGTACGGATAGGAGGGAGAGGCGGAAGCATGAGCGAGCACGGCGAAGGAGTGAGAGGGAGCGAGGAGAAGGAGTGACGGCGAGGAGGTGTGAGTGAGTGAGGAGGAAAGAAGGAAGAAGAAGAGGAAGTGAGGTGAGAGAGAAGAGAAAAGAACAAGAGAAAAAAGGGAAGAGAGAGAAAAAGAAAGGGAAAGAGGGAAAAGGAAAGAGAGGAGGAGGAGAGAGAGAGGACGGAGAAAACGGTAGGAGGGACAAGAGGGAAAAGAAAGAAGAGAGAAGAAACACGGGGTACTGAGGAAAGAGAACAGTTGGGTCCAGGAGTGTTGATTGCAAAGAGCTAACATCATGATTCCCATGCCCCACATCTCACCCCCCCCCCACTCCCCTCTTGCACCCTTCACCCCCCCCCCCCCCCACCCCCCCCACCATAAACGCCCAAGCAAAAAAATAAACGTGCAGAGAGAGAGAGAGGAGTGAGGGTGGGGGACGAGGGTGGGGGGGGAGGTGAGCGAGAAGAGAGAGGACGGTCGGAGAGGGGACCCCCCCATGATGCGGCCGGCCCGGGGTACAGGACGCCCCCCCCTGAGAGACCGCGGGGAGAAAAGCAAACGTTTTTGTTGGAAGGTAGACGAGGGAGACGTGAGAGAGAGGAGAGAGAGAGGAGAGAGAGACACGAGAGAGGTGAGAAGGAGAGAGAGATGAGACGAGGTGAGAGAGAGACAGAGGAGAGGGAGAGAGTGAGGAGAGAGAGCAGAGAGTCATACATCGTCGGCAATTCTGTATTGAAATATAAGTAGTAGTGAATCTTGTCGACTTATCTTTCAAGAAAAAAGTATTAATTGTGGCCGAATTAACTTAAGGGTTCACTTTTTTGGTTGATTTTGTAACTGTATTAATTATTGTTTTAGTTTCCTCCTTAGACCATCTATCAAAACCTAAAACGGGGTAAGGGGAGGTTTCTATAGTGTTGTTTCCTACTCTCCAGCAGTCTTAAAATGTCAACCCCCTTGAGTCCCTTTCAAGATTAAATTTGTACATTTGTTCGGCAACCATTAGAAAAAAAATGTCCCGGCTCAAAAGCCGGTTCCTCTTAAATTACAGGCTCGCTATCGCTCGACAGGATAAAATCGACACTAAATGGCACGGAAAGCGTCTTTAAAATTGACAGAAATGGGTTGAAAAGTTCCTAAAGTCGTAAACATTAATGGAGGCAAACGTTCCTAAGATTTAAGAAAAAACAATGGGGCTAAATCATGAGGGAGAAAAGGAAGTCAAGAAAAAAAGCCCTTCAAGTGGAAATCTCCCCTTAAGTAGGTATACAGTATTACAATAACTAATGGGACTAAGTATGAGGGAGAAGGGGGGCCATAAATACGATCCCATGACCCCCCTGGATCGACCGTATTTTAAAAACCTTACCATCGTCGAGACTTCCTAAAGCGACGACGAGCGAAAAAAATGACATTGAAATACACCTGCAATCTACGGAAAACTGGTGTGAAACAGCAAGGGCTCTGTCACTAATTATCCGTTCGCCAAATCATCGTTTGCGTTCCTTAAGGGGATAAGTGCCTATTCATTTATATAATTTCATATATTTTTAAATTTACCGCCTAGACCTCCAAGCCTTTTAAAAAAAAAAAAAAAAAAATAAAAAAAAAAAAAATAATAATATACTAAAATCAAGGAGAAATGTGTACATTTTGGTCGGTTAGAAAAAATGTCCCGACCGAAGGCCGATTCCTCTTAAAATACAGGCCGCTATTGCTCGCCAGGATTAAAATCGACACCTAAATGGCGACAGAAAGGTCTTTAAAATTGACAACCGAAATTTGGTGAAGTGTATTACAACCGTCTCAACACTAATGAGCCCGAACGTCTTATGCATCTCCAAAACGAATGGGGGCTACGCATGATTGAAGAAGGGGGACCATTTAAAAACCACCCGTCTCCCCTTAATCTGTGTTCGCCACTGGTTATGCCCTTCGAGTCGGCCCCTAATATGTGATGTCTCGGCACCAAGTTAAATTTCGATCAGTAATTGGTACCAGGCAATGTCTCTCTAAAGCTTGATTTCATTCGTTTTTGAGTGGGATCTACAAGCATATTCCTACACTTACCCACCCTATTCAAACAAGCTGGACAGGACATATATAATATATATTATACAGCACAGAGCGAGCCAAACGTAAGGACAGCTGAGAGGTGACTTATTAGCGCTACATGTTAATGGAATTCTCCACTGGCGAGTTTCAGGCTATAAGGAAGTTGGAGCCGTGAACATCGATATTAAACAGTAAATGCAATTATAATGTACGTCTTCTGATGTTATAAATGGTATGTTGAATTGGGTTTTATGTATTTATAAATGTTCTAAGACCGTATTGTTATCTGTAAAAATTCTCGTTTTAAATATCGATGTCTACAGCTCCAACTTCCTTATAGATACGAAACACGCCAAGTCGGCCAATTCGAGCCAGAGACACCGATTATCACAAAATGATTGCTATTTTGCTTTTGATGTGAGAAGAAGAAGAAAAAAGGGGGAAAAAAAAAAATAGGTCCGTGTCAGCCCCAATATGGGTTCGAGTTTGCAACAAACGAGACGAAAAGGCAACAATGCAAAGGGGGGATGGGACTACTGCAACGCCGGACCCGGGGGGGGGGGGGGGGGGGGGGGGGGGGGGGGGGGGGGGGGGGGGGGGGGGGGGGGGGGGGGTTTGGGCTGAAAGACATGTAAGCTGGGAGGGGAAGCATTCTGTCATCCCTTCCCAGCACCGTTTCACGTTCTGCCAGGGGCTACTCGAAACACGTACACATTGATCTTGAAGGAAGGTCTTTGGGTTTTTTTTTTTTTCTCTTTAAAGCTTGATGGAGGTCTATGGAGGAAACGATTTTTTTTATAAACCATATAAAATTATATAAATGAGCAAATATATACGCCCAACACACACACACACACACACACACACACACACACACACACACACACACACACACATTTATTTATATTTGCCCTATATCTCACTTCCTGGTCGCTTAAGTTAATCTCGTATAGTTTCAATTGCTTTTATAAATTGATTATTTGTATTGCTTTTTTTACTTTTGAATGTTGTTTCGTTGGTGGCTCCCCCTGCTTGATTTTTGCTCTCTCTCTCGCTCTCCTCTCTCTCGTGCTCTCTCTCTCTTCTCTCTCTCTCTCTCTGCTCTCTCTCTCTCTCCTTCATTCTCTCTCTCATTCTCTCTCATTCACCTTATCATTCATTCTTTCATTCTTATCCTTTACCTTTCTATTCTCAGTCCCTTTTCTCACTCTCACACACCTCATTATACTATCACTCTCTCTCTCTCTCTCTCTCTCTCTCTCTCTCTCTCTCTCTCTCTCTCTCTCTCTCTCTCTCTCTCTCTCTCTCTCTCTCTCCACTATGACAGCTTGGGCAGAGTATTCAACCTCCGTGTGATATATAGGCAGCGGGCATAATATCTGTCACCATTAGTAATGCTTGATACTAGGGGGGGGGGGGGTGTCCGGGTTGGATGGCTGGCAGGCTGGACGGTAGAAGGCACAAAAACTCCCATGTAATGGGAAGGAAAATGGGCGTATGGGGCATATGGGCGTTTGTGTATCTGCCCATGCCCCCTCTACCTAACTCCCTTCCTTTCTTCTTCCCTGCTTTCCCTGCCTCCCTCCCTCCCTCCCTTCCTTTTTCTCCCCCCCCCCCCTCTTCCTTCCTCCCTTCCTTTCTTCTTCCCTGCTTTCCCTGCCTCCCTGCCTCCCTCCCTTCCTTTCTTCTTCCCTGCTTTCCCTTCTGTGGACTCCTTTCTCTCTCTTGCCTTGTTCTTTTTCACTATGGGCGCTAGTGAGTGATACGGTAGATATTATATAAGATATATATATATATATATATATATATATATATATAGTATGGTTTGGAGCAATGGTGTTCGAGTATAACCATCTCCCTCTTCTTCCATAGCCGTTTTATTTCTCTCTAAACAAACCTATGTATTGATTTGATGATTATGAATAGGGAAAAAATAAATGTATATATTATATTAAACCCTTTCAAGTTTCCAATACGCATTTCTGTTTCTGTTTTCAGGGACTATAATTAGACGAGTTTGCAGATTAGGAAGGGATATGGGAAGTCGGAGGGTTGAGATAGTCGTTACCCTTATAATTCCCACCGATCCTTCTCAAAATCTGAGTTAAAATCGTCTAATGATAGCCAGAATAAACTGTCATAATGCATCCCAATCTTCAACGGGTTAACACGTATTATTTAATCGTGTGGTAAGGTGGTGTGCTAGTCTTCAAATAGCTTGCATCTCTGGAACTCTCTCCCAGAATCAGGCTTTCCCTCATCCTATGATTTAAATTGCTTTCAAAATCCGTGTGTCCAGGCATTTTGGCTCGGACGTCCCTTGATTTTGGCCCTGTCACTCGATACAGGCAGTTCTGCATTTTGTCTCCCTCACTCACAGAAAAAAAAAATCTGAATATCTATGTTCTCTTGCCGGCAAGAGTGTATTTGTCCAATTAGTGCTTGAAATATCGCCGAGCCGGATTGGGTTGGCAGCAACCGTCCAGTGGCGGAGATACCGAAAGGCGACCCTCTTGAAGCCTATATGTTCATAATTCGTAAGGGGGGGGTCACCGGCGTTCTTGTTTATCTTTCTATCCTTTTCTCTCTTTCCCTGGCTTGTATCCATTCGGCCCCATTCAGCCAACTGTTTTAAGACGTTTATCCCCAGCAGGTGTCGATTTCTTCTTGGCGAGCGATAGCGCGCCAGCATTGTATGGAGAAATCCGGCTTCGCCGGAGAATAAATTTTCTATCGACAAATTTACAAATTTACCTTGCTGCCAAAACAAAAAAATATATATATAATATTGCCACAGGATGGGGGTAATTTTCTTAAAACAGTAGGGGGAATGGGGCCGACTGGATACAATCCAAAGACAGAGGAAGGGAAAGAGAAAAAAACAAAAAAGCGAGGTGGGCTCCCTTCCAATAACTTTATAACCATTGTCACTATTAGGTACTGCATACTTTACAATTATTAGTAGAGTATCGTCCTATAATATATATATAGTATATATATATATATATATATAGATATATATAATATATATATTATAATATATATTTCGTGGATAATAATTAGTTCCTGTATATTTCGTGCACTATTACTATTATTCCAAGAAGATATTCCTTATCATCCCCCCCCCCCGAAATAATAACTGGTTAATGTCTGCTGATCGCTTGAAGGGGAGGTTGTTAGTTTGGTCTCTAGATATCCATTCAAGCTTAAGATGACCCCCCCCTGAGCCCCTTTCAAAGATAAAATTGTACATTTTACGGTATAAAAACTTTCCCGGCCGAAAGGCCCGCCGGTTCCTCTTAAATTACAGGATCGCTATGGCTAGCCAGGAAAGAAAATCGACACCTAAAATGGCAGGAAGGGTCTTTAAAATAGACCGAAAGAATGGGGCGAACGTTCAGAAAATCGCCAAAATAAGGGGGCTAAAGATGGGGGAGAAGGTGGGCTAGAAAAGGCGCACTGTCTCCCCTTAATGAAGGTAAAACTATTTTGTTTTGATTTAATGAAGGTCAAATGCAACAGGTAACACAGCTGGCAATAATGTTCGGAAGGCCAATTGCCGACTTGCGAGTTTCATTTCTATTAAGGAAGTTGGAGTTGTCGACAGCGATATTTAGCCGAATAACCAGCTCTAATACGGTTTTAGTAATTCGATTAAATGCCCTAAAACCAAATTCAACATCCTGTTTATCCATCACGAAGCATACATAATCAGGTATTTGTGTTTAATATCGAGGTTCGACAGCTCCAAACTTCCTTATAGCCTGAAAACTCGCAATGTGGCCAATTAGCTAAAATGGTTTGTCGTATATTAAGGGGA
>CM064532.1:31689521-31709778 GCA_032716605.1 Paralithodes platypus | reverse complement strand
CATTTATTAAGGATTAAGCGATATAGCTCGAAACCTGTTAATTGCTGGTGGTGCTTTTAAACTGAATAAAATCGTCTAATAGTTGCCAGAATATAATGAAAAGGACGTCACCGGTCACCGTACAGGGGTTAATGATGTCTGAGACGCCCCGGCCCCAGGTGATGAGAGCGTCTGATTACACCTGATGATACACTGTGATAACCTGGAAGATACCCTTAGGGACTGGTGTTATAAGTGGGAACAATACCCTTAGGGACTGGTGTTATAAGTGGGAACAATACCCTTAGGGACTGGTGTTATAAGTGGGAACAATACCCTTAGGGACTGGTGTTATAAGTGGGAACAATAATGTGTGTGTGTGTGTGTGTTGTGCGTGTATGGGTTTGTTGATGAGTGTGTGTTGATGTGTGTGTGGTGGCTTGATGATTGTGTGTGTGTTTGTGCTTGTGACCGCTACACAAAACGTCTGTTGTGTACGTGTGTGTATATGGGTGTGTGATAAGTGTATGTGTGTGTTGAGTGTGTGTGTGTGCTTGTTTATTTCTATTAGGTACTGTACAATGTGTGTGTGTGTGTGTGTGTGTGTCATATTTTACATACAGTATATGAACATGTGCTTTTTCGTGCTATGTTTCCAAGAGCGCACATACACGTTATGATGTGTGTGTGTGTTGGTGGGTGTGTGTGTTTGAGGTGTTGTGTGTTTGATGAGATGTTGTGTGCGTGTGTTCCTGTGTGTTAGCAAGGGGAACAACCTATATAGAAGCGATTCGAGAGCAGAGAGAGAGAGAGGAGAGTAGAGATAGATTAGATGCAGAGAGCAGAGAGAGAGATAACCTTTTTAACTGAGGATTTTTTCAAACCGCTACCATTCTTCTCCCATTCCTTCCGCCTCTCACCCCTCCTCCCCCCACCCCCCCCGCTCCCTCTTATCAACCCCCCACCCCCCCGCCCCCCCCCCCCCCCCGCCCACCCCCACCCAACCCTACCCTCTCCCAAGCAAAATACATCGTGCAGAGATCGAGATCTAGCTGCGATAGAGAGCGCTATAGAATAGAGAGAGAGAGAGAGAGAGAGAGAGAGTCATACTTCGTCGGCAATTCTGTATTGAAATATAAGTAGTCGTGAATCTTGTCACTTATCTTTCAATAAAAAATATAATTGTGGCCGAATTAACTTAAGGGTTCACTTTTTTGGTTGATTTTGTAACTGTATTAATTATTGTTTTAGTTTCCTCCCTAGACCTCTATCAAACTAAACGGGTTAAGGGGAGGTTTCTAGTTTGTTTCCTACTCCTCCAGCAGTCTTAAAATGTCACCCCCTTGAGTCCCTTTCAAGATAAATTTGTACATTTTTCGGTAGAAAAATGTCCCGGCTCAAAGCCGGTTCCTCTTAAATTACAGGCTCGCTATCGCTCGACAGGATAAAATCGACACCTAAATGGCACGAAAGGTCTTAAAATTGACAGAAATGGGTTGAAAGTTCCTAAAATCGTAAACATAATGGGGCAAACGTCTTAAGATTAGAAAAACAATGGGGCTAAACATGAGGGAGAAAGGAGTCAAGAAAAAAATCCCTCAAGTGGAAATCTCCCCTTAAGTAGGTATAAGTATTACAATAACTAATGGGACTAAGTATGAGGGAGAAGGGGGCCCAGAAATACGACCCATGACCCCCTGGATGACCGTATTTTAAACCCTTACCATCGTCGAGCCTAAAGCGACGACGAGCGAAATGAATTGAAATACACCTGCAATCTACGGAAAACTGGGTGAAAGCAAGGGCTCTGTCACTAATTATCGTTCGCAAATCATCGTTTGCGTTCCTTAAGGGGATAAGTGCCTATTCATTTATATATTCATATATTTTTAAATTTACTCGCTAGACCTCCAAGCTTTAAAAAAAAAAAAAAAAAAAAATAATAATAATCAAGATAAATGTGTACATTTGTCGGTAGAAAAATGTCCCGACCGAAGGCCGATTCCTCTTAAAATTACAGGCTCGCTATTGCTCGCCAGGATAAAATCGACACCTAAATGGCACGAAAGGTCTTAAAATTGACAACGAAATTTGGTGAAGTGTATTACAACCGTCAAACTAATGAGCCGAACGTCTTATGATCTCAAAACGAATGGGGCTACGCATGATGAAGAAGGGGGACCATAAAAACCACCCGTCTCCCCTTAATCTGTGTTCGCCATGGTATGCCCTTCGAGTCGGCCTAATATGTGATGTCTCGGCACCAAGTAAATTTCGATCAGTAATTGGTACCAGCAATGTCTAAAGCTTGATTCATTCGTTTTGAGTGGGATCTACAAGCATATTCCTACACTTACCCACCCTATTCAACAGCTGACAGACATATATATATATATATATACAGCACAGAGCGAGCCAAACGTAATGACAGCTGAGAGGTGACTTATTAGCGCTACATGTTAATGAATTCACCACTTGCGAGTTTCAGGCTATAAGGAAGTTGGAGCCGTGAACATCGATATTAAACATAAATGCAATTATAATGTACGTTTCTGATGTATAAATGGTATGTTGAATTGGGTTTTATGTATTTATAAATGTTCTAAGACCGTATGTTATCTGTAAATTCTGTTAAATATCGATGTCTACAGCTCCAACTTCCTTATAGAACGAAACACGCAAGTCGGCAATTCGAGCCAGAGACACCGATTATCCAAAATGATTGCTATTTTGCTTTTGAGTGAGAAGAAGAAAAAAAATAGGTCCGTGTCAGCCCCAAATGGTCGAGTTTGCAACAACGAGACGAAAGGCAACAATGCAAGGGGGAGACTATGCAACGCCGGACCGGGGGGGGGGGGGGGGGGGGGGGGGGGGGGGGGGGGGGGGGGCTAAAAGACATGTAAGCTGGGAAGGGAAGCATCTGTCATCCCTTCCCAGCACCGTCACGTCTGCCAGGCTATCGAAACACGTACACATTGATCTTGAAGGAAGGTCTTTGGGTTTTTTTTTTTTTCTCTTTAAAGCTTGATGGAGGTCTATGGAGGAAACGATTTTTTTTATAAACCATATAAAATTATATAAATGAGCAAATATACACACACACACACACACACACACACACACACACACACACACAAACACATTTATTTATATTTGCCCTATATCTCACTTCCTGTCGCTTAAGTTAATCTCGTATAGTTTTCAATTGCTTTTATAAATTGATTATTTGTATTTGCTTTTTACTTTTGAATGTTGTTTCGTGTCTCCTGCTTGATTTTTGCTCTCTCTCTCTCTCTCTCTCTCTCTCTCTCTCTCTCTCTCTCTCTCTCTCTCTCTCTCTCTCTCTCTCTCTCTCTCTCTCTCTCTCTCTCATCCTTCTCATTCCCTTATTTCATTCTTATCCTTTACCTTTCTATTCTCAGTCCCTTTTCTCACTCTCACACATTATACTATACACATTCATTATCGCTCTCTCTCTCTCTCTCTCTCTCTCTCTCTATGCTCTCTCTCTCTCTCTCCTCTCTCTCTCCCTCTCCTCTCTCTCTCTCTCTCTATCTCTCTCCTCCCTCCGTCCTCTCACTTCCATAGCTCATTCACTAACCTTTGTGTCCCATAGCTCAGCTCAATCACTTATCTTCCCCTCTCCTCTCGCACAACCCCTCCCATGTCTTTTATCTCTCCCCCTGCCCCTCCTCTTCTCTCCTTCCTTTTTCTTCTCCCCCCCCTTTCTCCCTCCTTCTTTCTCCTTCCTCCCTTGCCCCTCCCTTCCTTTTTCTGTGGCACTGTCCTCTCTCTCTTGCCTTTTCTTTTCCTCCCTTCCTTTCTTCTTCCCTGCTTTCCGCCTTGCCTCCCTTCCTTTCTTCTTCCCTGCTTTCCCTTCTGTGGACTCCTTTCTCTCTCTTGCCTTGTTCTTTTTCACTGGCGCTATATATATATATATATATATATATATATATATATATATATATATATATATATGGTGGAGCAATGGTGTTCGAGTATAACCATCTCCCTCTTCTTCCATAGCCGTTTTATTTCTCTCTAAACAAACCTATGTATTGATTTGATGATTATGAATAGGGAAAAATAATGTATATATTATATTAACCCTTTCAAGTTCCAATACGCATTTCTGTTCTGTTTTCAGACTATAATTAGACGAGTTTATTCAGATTAGGAAGGGTATATGGAAGTCGGAGGGTTGAGATAGTCGTTACCCTTATAATTCCCACCGATCCTTCTCAAAATCTGTAAAATCGTCTAATGATAGCCAGAATAAACTGTCATAATGCGTCACAATCTTCAAAGGGTTAACACTTATTATTTAATCGTGTGGTAATGGTGTGCTAGTCTTTCAATAGCTTGCATCTCTGGAACTCTCTCCCAGAATCAGTCTTTCCCTCATCCTATGATTTAAATTGCTTCAAACTCCGTGTGTCCAGGCATTTTGGCTCGGACGTCCCTTGATTTTGGCCCTGTCACTCGATACAGGCAGTTCTGCCTTTTGTCTCCCTCACTCACATAAAAAAAAAAATCTGAATATATATGTTCTCTTGCCGAAGAGTTTATTTGACAATTAGTTCTTAAAATCGCCGAGCCGGATTGGTGGCAGCACCGTCCAGTGGCGGAGATACCGAAAGGCGAACCTCTGAAGCCTATATGTTCATAATTCTTAAGGGGGGGTCACCGGCTTTTTGTTTATCTTTCTCTCCTTTTCTCTCTTTCGATGGCTTGTATCCATTCGGCCCCATTCAGCCAACTGTTTTAAGACGTTTATCCCCATTCAGGTGTCGATTTCTTCTTGGCGAGCGATAGCGAGCCAGCATTGTATGGAGAAATCCGGCTTCGCCGGAGAAATTTTTCTATCGACAAATTTACAAATTTACCTTGCTGTCAAAACAAAAAAATATATATATAAATATTGACACCTGGATGGGGGTAATTTTCTTAAAACAGTAGGCTGAATGGGGCCGAATGGATACAATCCAAAGAGAGAGGTAGAGAAAGAGAAAAAACAAAAAAGCGAGGTGGGCTCCCTTCAATAACTTCTACCATGTTCACTATTAGGTACTGCATACTTACACTTATTAGTAGAGTATCGTCCTATATATATATATATATATATATATATATATATATATATATATATATATATATATATATATATATATATATATTTTCGTGGATAATAATTAGTTCCTGTATATTTCGTGCACTATTACTATTATTCAAGAAGATATTCCTTATCATCGAAATAATAACTGGTTAATGTCTGCTGATCGCTTAAGGGGAGGTTTTTAGTTTGGTCTCTAGATATCCATCAAGCTTAAGATTACACCCCCATGAGCCCCTTTCAAGATAAAATTGTAC
This sequence comes from Paralithodes platypus, assembly GCA_032716605.1. Lineage (NCBI taxonomy): Eukaryota > Metazoa > Arthropoda > Malacostraca > Decapoda > Lithodidae > Paralithodes > Paralithodes platypus. The sequence goes on along the minus strand of CM064532.1, from coordinate 31,704,429 downwards.
ATTTTACGGTATAAAAATTTCCCGGCCGAAGGCCGCCGGTTCCTCTTAAATTACAGGCTCGCTATGGCTAGCCAGGAAAAAATCGACCCCTAAAATGGCAGGAAGGGTCTTAAAATAGACAGAAATGGGGCGAAAGTTCATAAAATCGCCAAAATAATGGGGCTAAAGATGAGGGAGAAGGTGGTCTAGAAAAGCGCCCTGTCTCCCCTTAATGAAGGTAAAACTATTTTGTTTTGATTTAATGAAGGTCAAATGCAACAGGTAACACAGATGGCAATAATGTTCGGAAGGTCAATTGCCGACTTGCGAGTTTCATTCTATAAGGAAGTTGGAGTTGTAGACATCGATATTTAGCCGAATAACCAGCTATAATACGGTTTTAGTAATTCGATAAATGCCTAAAACCCAATTCAACCTCCTGTTTATCCATCACGAAGCCTACATAATCACTGTATTTGTGTTTAATATCGATGTTGACAGCTCCAACTTCCTTATAGCCTGAAACTCGCAAGTGGCCAATTAGCTAAATGGTGTCGTATATTAAGGGGAGATTTCCACTTGAGGGATTTTTTTCTTTACCCCTTTCTCTCTCATGTGTAGCCCCATTGCTATAGAGATTTTAAGATGTTCGCCCCATTAGTTTGGCGATTTTAAGAATTTTCACCCCATTTATGCCACTTTTAAGACCTTTCGTGCCATTTAGGTGTCGATTTTTTCCTGGCGAGCAAAAGCGAGCCTGTAATTTAAGAAGAACCGGCCTTCGGCCGGGAAAATTTCTACCGAAAAATGTACAAATTTATCTTGAAATGGGTCAAGGGGGTGTAATTTCAAGCTTGATGGAAATCTAGGAAACACACTAAAAACTTCCCCTTAAATTCTACGTACTGTATAATGTTGTATTAACCCCTGCTGTTCCGGTGTTGTAGTTTTCATTATATTCAGACAACTATTAAACGGTTGGGTCCAGCTTAGGAAAGACGTCTACTCATTAAAAGGCTATACAGACTATCTCGATTCAACTTTTTAGCTACCCTATAACCTTCCTAAGTTTTATAAAATCGTCGAAATGTAGTTGAAAGCAAATAGAAGGGACGTCGACGGTAGAGAAAGGGTTAAGTGCCCGCCCAGAACCCCTTCAGTCTAATATTGTACATTTTTTGATAGAAAAGTGGCTTGTCTATAGGCCGATTTCTTCCAAGTTACAGGATCGCTATCGCTCGCCCTGAAAAATTCGACACCTGAATGGAGTGAATAGTCTTTTCGCCAAACTAATATATTTCTTTCAAGTTACAGAATCGCTATCGCTCGCCCTGAAAAATTCGACACCTGAATGGAGTGAATAGTCTTTTCGCCAAACTAATCGGCTGAAACGTCTTAAAATCTCCAAATTAACTGAGCGGAACAGGGAAGGTCCGAATAGCCCTACCTCAGACCAAGCTAGGTTAAGCAAAATATAATTGGCTAGTGATACATGAACAAGAATCGTCTCGTAATTTTGGATCAATAAGTGGGATTTAAAACCATCAATAATAATTAAAAATAATACTATATATATGAATACAAATATATAAATAGATAAATATGTGAATCAATAATATATATATACCATATATATATATACCGGTATATATATATATATACTGTATATATCGGGCTAGATTATTATTTGTTTGGATAAGATAGGTAATTTATTTGTTTTGGATACATTATATAGACATATGATTTAGAGAAGTTTTCCTTACGTTTAATTGAATCGTGAATAATTAACCACACTAATTTATAAGTTTGTTGTTAGGATAGGCTATTTGGTGTACTATTGGTTGGGTGAAATGTAGCTTTTACTGTAATATATATATATATATATATATATATATATATATATATATATATATATATATATATATATATTGTTTGAATTCCATAATATATTATCGTGTAGAACTGTAGATGAATGAATAATATATATTATTGTTTTAAGATAAGAACAACTACAACATAAGAAAAATAATAATAATAATAATAATAATAATAATAATAATATATTACAATTAATCTACAACAAATAATATAATGCAAATTATAAAATAGATATATCTAATAATATAATTAAAATAAGAATTAAAATAATATAATTATAAATATTAAATTAAAATATAATTATAATAATTATATCTAATAATATAATTAAAATAATATCATTATAAATATTAAATTAAGATGTAATTATATTAATAATAACTAATAATAATAATATAGTGCATTAATGATAAGTGTTATAATGATAACAATAATATATAATAGATAATAGATAATAAATACCATATGAGGAGGAGCACTTTATTGACAACATTTCGCTTAAAGTTTCTTTTATTATAAGTTATATACGAAATGTCAATAAAGTGCTAATTTTTTTTTTGTATATAATGTCTACTAATTATTGTAATAATAATGGTATAAATAATTAATAGTTGCAATAATAATAATACTAATAATAATAATAATAATAACAACAATAATAATAATAACTAATGATAATAGTAATTGTAAGAATATTTCCGTACTAACCGTAGTAATTTTAATAATACTAATACTAATAATACATATTATATTGATAATAATAATACTAGTAAAAATAATAATGGTGTCTAATATAGTCATTATTATAGACGTTTTTCTTAAGTTTTGAAAATGAAATAGGCGCCGATGATAATAAGATATTCCCATTTTCTATCACGGCCAGGGAGACTCCGTTCATTTAAGGGGGTAGTACTCGCTTTTTCTGGACCCCCTTCTCTCATGTTTAGCATATTAATGTTGTGGTTTTAAGACTTTCGTTCCGTTAGTTTGGCGATTTTGAGACCTTTCGCCTCATTTTGTTGTCAATATGAAGACCTTTCGTGCCATTTAGGTGTCGATCTTTTCCTGGCGAGCGATAGCGAGCCTCTAATTTTAGAAGGAAACGGCCTTCGGCCGGGAAATTTTTCTACCGAAAAATTTACAAATTTATCTTGAAAGGGGGTCTAGGAGGTGTTTTTCTAAGCTTTTTCTAAGCTTGATGGAGGTCTAGCGAGGAAACTAAAAAATATAATATATATATATATATATATATATATATATATATATATATATATATATATATATATATATATATATAGACCAAAAACCAAGCACTACCCCCTTAACTGGGCTGGCTATACCCTGTTCCAAGTAAGTGGGCCAAAACTCTTGACCATTAACCTCTATAACTCACAAACGACTAGAGTAATCCAGCTAGCGTGTCTACCATTTGGGAAGGGTCAACCAGGGAATAGGTGTGGAGATTTACAGCCCATTTGCTCCAGCCCTTTTTGAGTTACAGAGGTTAGTGTTCACGATTTCTGGCCTGCATATTTGGAACAAGGATATAGTCATTTAGTACTATGTTTACCCTATTTGATCCGAGGAAGGTCTTTTTGGGGATTCCCCTTTTTCGCTCCACTAGTTTGGAGAATTTAATACGTTTCAAACAATTAAAGTTGGCAATAATAAGACGCTTCATCCCATTCAGGTGTCCATTTTTTTTCTTCTTGGCGAGCGATACCTAGCCTGCAACTTAGAAATGGCCCTCGACCGACACATTTTCTAGCAAACTGTGTCAACATTATATGACTTGAAAGGGGTGTGGTTGGTAATTATTAGTGTATATTTTGTTTATTTATATATATATATACCGGTATATACAGTATATATATATATATATTTTTTTTTTTAGTTTGAAGGAAATCTGTGGGAAGGCGTTTTTGTTAGCCTAGGGGACAGGCTAAACTACGTTGCTCAAAAATGGCAAAAAAAGAAAAAAAAAGAAAAAAGAAAAACGGCTCAAAAATGGCAAACAAAAACAAAATTATCTAATCTATCTCTCTCTCTCTCTCTCTCCCTCCTCTGGCACATACCCGATTTTGTTTTCATTGGGGTGGCCGACTCGAGACAGAGCCCGAACAGTGACAACACAACACAATAATCCAATAATATCCTCAATAACAATACAACCAAATAGTATCATAACCGACAAGACGTTGGACCAGATAGTGTTAAGATGGGTGTCTTTTAATTTTCTATAACTGATATTATATTGTACTTATGTAATGCGTTAGTTTATAACCCTCTTCAACTTGAAATAGTTTAACTAGCCAAAGTTATATACAATTAAGACTAAGGTTATATATATATATATATATATATATATATATATATATATATATATATATATATATATATATATATATATATATATACCGGTATATATAATACTGTATATTAGCTCGATTACTCCAGTCGTGTTTTGAGTTATAGAGGTTAATGTTCAATAGTTTTGGCCTACTACTTAATAGGAACAGGGTATAGTGAGACACCGGTTGCACGCCACGCAACTCAACATTTAAGCCGGTATCACAAGAGAGATATTATAGTCAACATTCGATGATCAACATTTTTCTGGCAACATTTCTGGAATATTTTGCACTGGTATCGGAAACTAGACTGATGATAGATGAATTGAGGTAACGGAACAAAATTAAATGCTTACCTCATAAGCTGCCAGACCAGTGTTGAGGATAAATATTGAGTGAAAAAGTGCTCGTGTGATACCGGCTTTAGGTAGAGGTCAGTAATGCAGTTGACCACCGACTGGACAGAAAAAAAAAACGACTAGAGAGGGAGGGAGGAAGGAGGGCAGAGGAAAGGGTTAAGGAGGAGGAATGAAGAGGAGGGGAAGGAGGCAAGAGGGTGGTGAATGGTGATGGTGGTGGTGATAGTTGTGGTAATTCATATTTTTTTCACCAACCAACTTTACTTGGGCGGCTGACGATATCCGAGACGAAAAGTTCAAGAGAATATACTCAATAGGTAGTTTTAACCCTGGCTTGTGATATTATAGTAACTATATCGGGAATTGTTGGAATGTGGTTGTAGAAAAGCAGCAAGACAGATAAATGGGAGGAGGATGGTGTTAGTGGTGGTGGTGGAGATGGTGGAGAAGAGAATGGTGATGGAGGTCGGGACATTTGTGAGGAGTGGTGAGAGGAAGGAGGGTGAGGTTGAAGAAAGAAGGGTGGTGGTCAGAAAGGAAGAGCTAGATCGTGAGAGAAAAAGGGTGATGTTCGTAGAGAGGAAGGAGGAGGAGGAGGGAGGAAGGAAAAGGGTGGTGGTGGACAAGAAGGAGGAGGAGGAGGGTGGTGGACAAACAGGAGGAGGAGGAGGAGGAGGAGGAGGGTGGAGAAGAAGGGTAGTGGTGGACAAGGAATACAAAGGAGGAGGAGGAGGAAGAGGAAAAGGAGGGTGGTGGTGGTCAGCGCGGTCAGAGGGTCAAGGCGTAGGGTAGGGTTGGTATCCTTCAGTATTATCATTACGGCGACGGCACGGTGATCTAGGTCCTGCTACTACTGACGGTGATCCTGCTACTGACGGTGAACGGCAACCTGGGACCCGAAGCAGTACAGGATTTGACACTTGTTAAGGGGGGTAGTGGTTATTTTTGAGTCCATTTATATATATATACAGTATATATATATATATACATATTTATTCTAGTTTCCTCGCTAGACCTCCATCAAGCATAAAAAAACACCCCCTAGACTCCCCTTCAAGATGAATTTTTACATTTTTCGGTAGAATTTGTTTCGTATATCTCACTCGACCGGAAGAAATCATGTTAAGATATTGCTGATACCAATTATGGATCAAAATATACTTGGTGCCCAGACGTCACTTATTTGGCCGACTGTACCTAGTGAGATCCAGATTGTTGACCTAGGCGAGGCAATGATTGGAAAGTTGTGTATAATTTGTTGTTCTGGAGAAACGGTGAGGTAAGACTATTTATTGTGTGGGGTGGGGTTAAGGGGGAGGTGGTTGGTTTACTGGACCCCCTTCTCCATCGTGTTTAGCCCCATTAGTTTTGAGATTTTATGACGTTCGGTCCATTAGTTTGACGATTTGAACACCTTTCCTTCTATTTCGTTGTCAATATTAAGATCTATCGGCCATTTAGGTGTCGATTTGTTTCCTGGCGAGCGGTAGCGAGCCTATAACGACCTTGGGTCGGGACATTTTTCTACCGAAAAATGTACAAAATTGTCTTGAAAGGGGGTCTAGGGGTGTGTTTATTTAAAGATTGATGGAGGTCTAGCGAGGAAACTACAAAAATGCCCTAATATAAATATATATAGACCAAAAAGCAAGCACTGCCCCCTTAAGTGTATTCTAGCTAGCCTGGCAGAAATTGTTAATACTGCCTTTCTATACTGCCTTTCTATACTGCCTATACTGCCTTTCTATACTTCCTATACTGCCTTTCTATACTTCCTATACTGCCTTTCTATACTTCCTATACTGCCTTTCTATACTTCCTATACTGCCTTTCTATACTGCCTTTCTATACTTCCTATACTGCCTTTCTATACTATACTTCCTATACTGCCTTTCTCTATTTACTGCCTTTCTATACTACTGCCTTTCTATACTTCCTATACTGCCTTTCTATACTGCCTTTCTATACTTCCTATACTGCCTTTCTATACTTCCTATACTGCCTTTCTATACTTCCTATACTGCCTTTCCTATACTTCCTATACTGCCTTTCTATACTTCCTATACTGCCTTTCTATACTATACTGCCTTTCTATACTTCCTATACTGCCTTTCTATACTTCCTATACTGCCTTTCTATACTTCCTATACTGCCTTTCTATACTTCCTATACTGCCTTTCTATACTTCCTATACTGCCTTTCTATACTTCCTATACTGCCTTCCTATACTGCCTTTCTATACTGCCTTTCTATACTTCCTATACTGCCTTTCTATACTTCCTATACTGCCTTTCTATACTTCCTATACTGCCTTTCTATACTTCCTATACTGCCTTTCTATACTTCCTATACTGCCTTTCTATACTTCCTATACTGCCTTTCTATACTTCCTATACTGCCTTTCTATACTTCCTATACTGCCTTTCTATACTTCCTATACTGCCTTTCTATAATGCCTATACTGCCTTCTATACTTCCTATACTGCCTTCTATACTTCCTATACTGCCTTTCTATACTTCCTATACTGCCTTTCTATACTGCCTTTCTATACTTCCTATACTGCCTTTCTATACTTCCTATACTGCCTTTCTATACTTCCTATACTGCCTTTCTATACTTCCTATACTGCCTTTCTAAACTGCCTTTCTATACTTGCTACACTGCCTTTCTATACTTGCTACACTGCCTTTCTATACTTCCTATACTGCCTTTCTATACTGCCTTCCTATACTGCCTTTCTATACTGCCTTTCTATACTTCCTATACTGCCTTTCTATACTTCCTATACTGCCTTTCTATACTTCCTATACTGCCTTTCCATAACTGCCTTTCTACTTCATACTGCCTTTCTATACTTCCTATACTGCCTTTCTATACTTCCTATACTGCCTTTCTATACTTCCTTTCAATACTTCCTATACTGCCTTTCTATACTTCCTATACTGCCTTTCTATACTTCCTATACTGCCTTTCTATACTGCCTTTCTATACTTCCTATACTGACTTTCTATACTGCCTTTCTATACTTTCTATGCTGCCTTTCTATACTTCCTTTCTATACTTCTATACTGCCTTTCTATACTTTCTATGCTGCCTTTCTATACTTTCTATACTGCCTTTCTATACTTCCTTTCTATACTTCCTATACTGCCTTTCTATACTTCTATACTGCCTTTCTATACTTCCTATACTGCCTTTCTATACTTCCTATACTTTCTTACTACACTTCCTATACTGCCTTTCTATACTTCCTATACTGCCTTTATATACTGCCTTTCTATACTTCCTATACTGCCTTTCTATACTTTCTATACTGCCTTTCTATACTTCCTATACTGCCTTTCTATACTTCCTATACTGCCTTTCTATACTTCCTATACTGCCTTTCTATACTTCCTATACTGCCTTTCTATACTTCCTATACTGCCTTTCTATACTTCCTATACTGCCTTTCTATACTTCCTATACTGCCTTTCTATACTTCCTATACTGCCTTTCTATACTTCCTATACTGCCTTTCTATACTTTCTATGCTGCCTTTCTATACTGACTATACTATCTTCCTATACTGCCTTTCTATACTTCCTATACTGCCTTTCTATACTTCCTATACTGCCTTTCTATACTTCCTATACTGCCTTTCTATACTTCCTATTATGCATTTCTATACTTCCTATACTGCCTTTCTATACTTCCTATACTGCCTTTCTATACTTCCTATACTGCCTTTCTATACTTCCTATACTGCCTTTCTATACTGCCTTTCTATATATACTTCCTATACTGCCTTTCTATATATACTTCCTATACTGCCTTTCTATATATACTTCCTATACTGCCTTTCTATATATACTGCCTTTCTCTATATACTTCCTATATTGCCTTTCTATACTTCCTTTCTATACTTCTATACTGCCTTTATATACTTCCTATACTGCCTTTCTATACTTCCTATACTGCCTTTCTATACTTCCTATATATACTGCCTTTCTATACTTCTATTCTGCCTTTATATACTTTCTATACTTCCTATACTGCCTTTCTGTACTTCCTATACTGTCTTTCTGTACTTCCTATACTGCCTTTCTGTACTTCCTATACTGCCTTTCTATACTTCCTATACTGCCTTTCTATACTTCCTATACTGCCTTTCTATACTTCCTATATATACTGCCTTTCTACTTCCTATACTACCTTTCTATATATACCTCCTATACTGCCTTTCTATATGTACCTCCTATACTGCCTCTATACTGCCTCTATACTGCCTTTATATACTTCCTATACTGCCTTTCTATACTTCCTCTCTATACTTTTATACTGCCTTTATATACTTCCTATACTGCCTTTCTAGATGGCCTATATTGCCTTTCTATACTTCCTCTCTATACTTTTATACTGCCTTTATATACTTTCTATACTTCTATACTGCCTTTATATACTTCCTATACTGCCTTTCTATACTTCCTATACTGCCTTTCTATACTGCCTTTCTATACTTCCTATACTTCCTATACTGCCTTTCTATACTGCCTTTCTATACTGCCTTTCTATACTTCCTATACTGCCTTTCTATACTGCCTTTCTATACTTCCTATACTGCCTTTCTATACTTCCTATACTGCCTTTCTATACTGCCTTTCTATACTTCCTATACTGCCTTTCTATACTTCCTATACTGCCTTTCTATACTTCCTATACTGCCTTTCTATACTTCCTATACTGCCTTTCTATACTGCCTTTCTATACTGCCTTTCTATACTTCCTATACTGCCTTTCTATACTTCCTATACTGCCTTTCTGAACTACTCGTGGGAAGCCGCCTTTATTTAACCCTTTCAACACCGTAACGCCTTTTTACCTTTGGATCTGGCTAAGATTAGATAAGTTTCTGCAGTTTAAGAGGGACCTATGTTATTGAGAGGGTTTATAGAGCGTATTTACCCATTTGAGTCGTAGCAGTCAACTATAACTATGGAAAATCGTCTAGTGGTAACCAGAATATGATGACAATTACGTAATGGTGGTGAAGGGGTTAAATATTGGCTAAACAAATGGGTAGAAGGCCTGGTTAGCTTAAGGGGAGATCCTTCACTCTTTTGTCAATTTTTGTATTTATTTATTATTTTTCTAGTTTCCTCGCTAGACCTCCATCAAGCTTAAAATGAAGCCCCCTAGACCCCCTTTCAAGATACATTTGTACATTTTTCGGTAGAAAAATGTCCTGCCCGAAGGCCGATTCCTCTTAAATTACAGGCTCGCTATCGCTCGCCTGAAAAAAATCGAGACCTAATTGACAGGAAAGGTCTTAAAATTGACAGAAATGGGGCGAAAGTTCATACAATCGCCAAACTAATGGGTCTAAAGATGAGGGAGAAGGTGGTCTAGCAAAGCGACTCGTCTCCCCTTTAATACACTTTACCGCTTGCTTCGTGTATTGTGGATTGACATATATCATTATCTTCCAGTAACGTCGTAATTCCTAGAAGTCATTAAGGGGAGATCTCCACGTGAGGGATTTTTTTCTTGACCCCTTTCTCCCTCATGTTTAGCCCCATTGCTTTTGATATTATAAAACGTTTGCCCCATTAGTTTAGCGATTTAAAGAACTTTCACCCCATATTAAGACCTTTCGTGCCATTCAGGTGTCGATTTTATCCTGGCGAGCGATAGCGAGCCTATAATTTAAGAGGAATCGGCCTTTGGCCGGGACATTTTTCTACCGAAAAATGTACAAATTTATCTTGAAAGGGACCTAAGGGGGTGTAATTTTAAGCTTGATGGAGGTCTAGGGAACAAACTAAATACCTCCCCTTAAAGATATCTGTATAAACAATAATTGTCAGCTAAAAGTTTCCGTCATCTATAATAAGTACAGTCGCGCTAATAAGTCATGTCTCGGCACCAAGTATGTTTTGATCAATCATTGGTATCAGCCATATCTAAGCTTCATTTCTTTATATCGAGTGAAATATACAAACATGTTCCTACACTTACCCACCCTAATTCAACATCTGACCGACATTAATACAGCACAGAGCGAGGCAAACGTAATGACAGCTGGGACATGACTTATTAGGCCGACTGTACATATCACTTGGGACTCGAGTTTACTCACGTTCTTACTCCATATTGTATTGTTAAGGGGAGATTTCCACTTGAGGGATTTTTTTCTGGACCCGTTTCTCCCTCATGTTTAGCCCCATTGCTTTTGAGATTTTAAGACGTTCGCCCTAGTAGTTTTGACATTTTAAGACATTTTGCCCCATTTATGTCAATTTTAAGACATTTCGTGCCATTAACGTGTCGATTTTTTTCCTGGCGAGCGATAGCGAGCCTGTAATTTAAGAGCAACCGGCCTCCGGCCGGGACATTTTTCTACCGAAAAATGTACAAATTTATCTTGAAAAGGGGTCTAGGGGGTGTAATTTTAAGCTTGATGAAAACGTAGGGAACAAACTAAATACCTCCCCTTAATCGAGACAGTCTGTAGTCTTTTCATGGGTGGACGTCCTTCCTAAGCTGAACAAAATCGTCCAACGGTTGCCAGAATATAATGACACTGGTACTGAATGCGCAAAGTTTGAAGCCTTTTGATGTGAAGACGGCCTTCCTAAGGTGAATAAAATGCCAGATTATAATGAAAAGGAGGGGTCACCGGTACTGAATGGGCCAAGGTCTGCAGCCTTTACATTTAAAGGCTGCAGACCTTGGCCCATTCAACATCCGTCCGAAGCTGAATATAATCGTCCAAGAGTTGTCAGAATTTAAGGGGACCGTGTCTATTTTTTTGGTCTATTTCTTGATTTATTAATTTATTTTTCTCGCTAGACCTCCAAGCTTAAAAAAACACCCCCTAGAACCCCCTTCAAGATAAATTTGTACATTTGTCGGTAGAAAAATGTCTTTGCCGAAGGCCAGTTGCTCTAAGATTACAGGCTCGCTATCGCTCCCCAGGAAAAAATCGACACCTAAATGGCACGAAAGGTCTTAATATTGACAAAGAAATGGGGTGTAAACTCATAAAATCGCCAACTATTGAGTCGAACGTCTTAATATCTAAAAACTAATTGGGCTAAAAATGAGGCAGAAGGTGAACCAGAAAAACGATCCATCTTCCCTTAAAAGGAGGTCACCGATACCGAATGGGTTAAATATTTGGGGACAGTATATAGGTGATGGATGAGACGGAGTGACAGACAGACAGACAGCCAGGCGACGAACTGACCGCAGATAAGCCGAATAATTGACAAAGGGCCTCATGTTACCTATGTATGGGGGGGGGGGGCCGTTAGGTTGTGTGACCGGATTTTCCCAGCCCCCCCCCCCCCCCTAGCACCACCACCACCGGCCCCGCGAGAGTATATATATATATATATATGCGGCACGTAGGTAGTGTGTTAGCGGCAGACAGACAGACAGACAGACAGGCAGGCAGACAGACAGACAGACAGACAGACAGACAGACAGACAGACAGGCAGGCAGGAAAGCAGGCAGGCAGACAGGAAAGCAGGCAGGCAGGCAGACAGGCAGGAAAGCAGGCAGGCAGGCAGGCAGACAGGCAGGAAGGAAAGCAGGCAGGCACGAAGGATGATAGGAAGAAAGGCAGAAATAAGGAAAGAAAGAAATATGGAGAGAAAGAAGTATGGCGAGAAAGGAACAAGGAAAGAATGATAGAAAAGAAAACAGAAACAAGGAAATAAATAAATAAGTAAGGAAAGGAATAGGGAAAGAAATAAATAAAAAAGGTACGGAGGCAGGCAGGCAAAAAAGGAAGGAAGGAACTAACTAACTAACTAACTAAGAGACTACCACTGCATGTCATCATTGGCCATCAGATTAGAAGGAAGGAATGAATGAATGAATGAATGAATGAATGAATGAATGAATGAATGAATGAATGAATGAATGAATGATGGAAGGAAGGAAGGAAGGAAGGAAAGAGAAAGGAAGGAAGGAATGAAGCAAGGCAGTCATTAAGGAAGGAAGGAAGGAACTAACACTGCATCTCATCGTTGACCATCAGATTGGAAGGAAGGAAGGAAGGAAGGCAGGCAGGCAGGCAGGCAGGCAGGCAGGCAGGCAGTCAGTCAATAATGAAGGAAGGAAGGCAGTCAATAAGGAAGGAAGGAAGGAAGGAACTAGCACTGCATCTCATCATTGACCATCAGATTGCCCGTTAATGGTCAGAGAGCTATTTTTTTCCCCCAGCTCCCATCTTCCCCGGGTACCTGGGCTCAAAACATGGTGGGTCGGCCATCTCGCCTTGTGGGATGCCTATTATGTAACCAACCTCCCTTACCTCCCTCCTCCTCTGGCTGTCCCTACCTCCCTTCCTCTCCCGTCCTACCTCCCTTCTGTCTCCTCTGTCCCCTCCCTCCCCCTCCTGTCTCCTCTGTCCCTTTCTTCCTCCCGTCTGTCTCTCCTGTCTAATCTCTCCCTCCCTCCCCCTTCCCTCCTCCTCTGTCCCTCCCTCCCTCCTGTCTCTTTCCCTCCCGTCTGTCTCTCCTGTCCATCTCTCCCTCCCTCCACCTTCCCTCCTGTCTCTCCCTACCTCCCTCTTTCCTTCCCTTCCTTCCTCCCTATCTCCCTCCTTCCCGCCTCCTCTGTCCCTTCTAACCTACCTCCCTCCCTCCTGTCTCCTCTGTCCCTCTATTCCTTCCGTCTGTCTCTCCAGTCCCCCCCCCCCTCCTTCCCTTCATTCCTCCCTCCCTCCCGTGTGTCTCTCCTGTTTCTTCCCCCCCCCCCTCCTCTGGTCCTTCCCTCCACCCCTCTTGCTCCCCCTCCCTACCTCCCTCCTTTCTTCCCTCCCGCCACCCCTGTCCTTACCCCATCCTCACTCACCACTCACTCTCACTTTCTCTCTGGCATAAGCTTCTGTGGAGGGTTGTTAATTGCTCTTTCCTACAACAAATTAAGAAGAGGTTCGATATGTAGTGTGCTGTGTACAGTTTTTTGTTATGGCTGCTGTTCTGTAAATTATTTCTCCATTTTGGCTCTATCGTCCCTTGAGTTTGGCCCTGTCACTCTTTCAACTCTGCCTTTTGTCTCCCTCACTCACATAGAACAAAACAAATCTTCTCCAGTATCTCTTCAGAATGGCCAGCAAGTTCTTAAACCCTTTCATGATCCAATCCGCATTTATTAAGGGTATATGGAAGTCAGAGGGTTAATTGAGATAGTCTTTACCCTTATAAGCCCCACATATCCTTCATAGACTATAGAATCGTCTAATGATAGCCAGAATATACTGTCTTTATTCTTTGTCACAATCTTCAAAGGGTTAATACTAACTGGTCCGACGTCTTAGTGTTTTATTATATTATTGTCAATAATTGTTGAGAATTTAGCTTGCTTTTGCCATTTCCGAGCAATGTATTCTAAGTGCATCCATTTGCTTCCCAGACTTACTTCACTAAAGGAAATGCCCACCCAGACCCCCTTCAAGCTTAATCTGTACATTTTTCAATGAAAAAATATCCTGGCCGAAGACCGAATTTTTCTAACTTACAGACTAGCTATCGCTCGCCCAGAAAAAAATCGACACCTGAATGGGGTGAATAGTCTTATTATCGTAAAACTAATAAGGTGAAACTTCTTAAAATGTGTAAACTTGTAGAGCGAAAAAGGTGAGAACCAACACGACTTCTCTCGGTCCAAACAGGGTTAAAGTCACTAACTATTCTTTGTAATTTCTTGTCGCTCCCCCCCTCCCCCCTCCGTATGTCTATGTACCGCCTCCTGCCCCTTGATTGGCTGGTCGTACCCCTCCAAGTGATGTCATTGGTTGCCCTGTAAGCCTATACCCAGTGCCCTGGCCGACCATAGGCCCTCTCCCTTCCCCCCCCCCCCCCCCCTACTACCCGGGGGTGCCTTATTGAACCTAGGTACTCCCCCCCTCCCTCTCCATTGTATGCCCACCCTGGCCCACCCTTCAGAGAGAGAGAGAGATATATATGTTTACATAGATTTACATAGATACACTGGCCACACACACACACACACAGACCTTACGATCCAAACGAGGTGGTCAGGACTTAATTCTAGTAGAGAGAGAGAGAGAGAGAGAGTTGGCCACCTATAACTCGCGCACTAGTTGTTATTTACCTTGTTAAGCAAATGACCAACTACTTCCTCCCTATTTGTTGACGATTGATCCTTTTGATGATGCTTTTCTACTTTATATTCTGGCTAATAATACACTATTTGTATGCAGTTTAAATAGAACCAGATCACTCGAAGGTTTATTGAGTATTTAGTTATGAAGGTAAATTATAAGCTTAACACAATCGTCTAATGGTAACCCGGCATAGTCGTTAAGCCTTTGCTATACTGTGAA
>CM064532.1:31660996-31689421 GCA_032716605.1 Paralithodes platypus | reverse complement strand
CGTATTTCTCGCGCAACACCGGTTACGGAATTGGTTTTATTGGGGATGGTTAGTTTGATGCCCCCCCCCCCCCCCCTTCTCCCTCATGTTTAGCCCCATTAGTGTTCAGACTTTAAGATGTTCAGCCCATTAGTTTGGCGAATTTATAATATATCACCCCATTTCATTGTCATTTAGGTGTCGATGCGTTCCCTGGCAAGCGATAGCAAGCCTGTAAATTATAGGAGAAACCGGCAGGAAATTTTTCTACCGACAAATTTACAAATTTATCTAGAAGGGAGATCTTGGGATGTTTGTTACGCTTGATGGAGGTCTATGTTTGTTACGCTTGATGGAGGTCTATGTTTGTTACGCTTGATGGAGGTCTATGTTTGTTACGCTTGATGGAGGGCTATGTTTGTTACGCCTTATGGAGGCCTATGTTTGTTACGCTTGATGGAGGTCTATGTTTGTTACGCTTGATGGAGGTCTATGTTTGTTACGCTTGATGGAGGTCTATGTTTGTTACGCTTGATGGAGGTCTATGTTTGTTACGCTTGATGGAGGTC
This sequence comes from Paralithodes platypus, assembly GCA_032716605.1. NCBI lineage: Eukaryota > Metazoa > Arthropoda > Malacostraca > Decapoda > Lithodidae > Paralithodes > Paralithodes platypus. The sequence continues at coordinate 31,688,873 of CM064532.1, read as the reverse complement.
TATGTTTGTTACGCTTGATGGAGGTCTATGTTTGTTACGCTTGATGGAGGTCTATGTTTGTTACGCTTGATGGAGGTCTATGTTTGTTACGCTTGATGGAGGTCTATGTTTGTTACGCTGATGGAGGTCCTATGTTTGGTTACGCTTGATGGAGGTCTCTGTTTGGTTACGCTTTGATGGAGGTCTATGTTGTTACGCTTGATGGAGGTCTATGGAGGAAACTAATAATATAATACATAATTACTGTATATATTTATATTTTGGCACCAACCAACTTGATTTCATTACTTGAGTTGAAAATCGAAAGTTTAAGAGGGGAAGGGTTTATTTATTGGTTGATTAGTTGGAATTTCGGTGTGAGTATCCTAGGTTCGAGTCCTTGGAGTGCCACATGTATTTGTTGATTTAATTACTTGAGTTTAGAAGTAAACAAATACATGTGGTACTCCAAGGACTCGAACCTAGGATACTCACACCGAAATTCCAACCAATCAACCAATAAATAAACCCTTCCCCTCTTCAACTCTCGATTTTCATATTGCACTTTCATCGCATTTTCACACCCTATAATTTTGCAACAAATTGCTTTGCCCTTCCACAGATGCAAATTAGCAGAGCTCTTTACATTATTCATTCACAAAGTTTCGTTCCAGGCTTGTAAATAAAACGCATCATCAGGATAAATCTTCCTTGGTAAATATCATACGTCAAAGCAACGAGAACTGGAAGAATATTAAAGTGTTGCAATTAGTAATTTAATAAGGGAATGTTTGATGCTGCCACACACACACACACACACACACACACACACACACACACACACACACACACACACACACACACACACGAGGAGATAATGGTATATTATGCAGTGCAATATTGGACAATATATATATTATATAGTATATAAATGGGAAGTGTTGGCTATTAGTTAAGAACATAGTTTGAAAACAAGTTGAAATGGCAAATTTAACTTCCACCACATCTATTTTTCAGTCTAAATAGGAGTCAACATTACAGGAGAAATAGATTACGTTAATAAGAATAAAAACATACCTTTAGTTAATGCATAAACTCAATACCCACTTCAGACAAACGCTGCAAGATTAAAATAATTTAAATCTTGATAATCAATGCTTTAGTTCAGCTGTAAACTTATATAATTAAAACTATTTTTAACTGGTGATGGACAAGTCTATAATTATATTATATTACCTAACTGTTCATGTATAAGTTATAAATACGTACTGGGCATAAAAGGAATCTGCTGCGTGTAAATAAGCCGGTATCACACGAGCGCTTTTTCACTCAACATTTATCCTCAACACTGGTCTGGCAGCTTATGTGTTAAACATATATAATATTTTGGTTGCCTAAATTCATCTATCATCGATCTAGTTTCCCATACCAGTGCAAAATAGTTCAGAAATGTTGCCAGAAAAATGTTGATCATCGAATGTTGACTATAAAAGCTCTCGTGTGATACCGGCTTTAAGTCAATCAACCGTTTTCTAATTTAATATATAGGGTCGCGAGTCATACTAAAATTGCATCCATGTGAAGCTTTGAACCATGGAAGCCAATTTTCGACCAATAATGAAGAATCTGTACTGTCGCTTTGTTCGGTACAGATTTTAATGGGTTGGTATAGTCTATTCGCTGTAAGTAGGCGAGCAATCATGACCACTATCCTCTGTAACTCAATAAGGGCTAGAGCAAATTGGCTGTAAATTATCACATCTATTCCTTGGCTGATTCTTCCCAAACAGTAGAAATATTAGCTCGATTGCTCTAGCCGTTTTTGAGTTACAGAGGTTAGAGGTCATGATTTTGAGTTACAGAGGTTAGAGGTCATGATTTATCGCCTACTTACAGCGAATAGACTATAGCTAACTGCTATTATATCTTATGACTTCTGTAAATGTAGAAGTGTATACAGATTTGGTGGGAGTTACGACGGTAAGCTCCCTCTCGTTTCCGGTGGTTCCCCATTTCGTGCGTGTGTGTGTACGTGTATGCAGTTGCAGTCGATAAAACACACACATCCCGAGTGTTTATTAACCCTTGCAGTACTGATGACGTCTGTTTTGGTTAAGGTGGCAAAAATCTGTGTGTGATAACTCAGGTTCGAATCCCGGTGGATCACATATATACTTTAATTGATTTCATTGGGGGTGTTTGGTGTTGTGGTGAAATTAATAAAATATATATTATCACAGTTCAGCAACATTTTGACGCTTTTATGAAGCTTAGGAAGGATAATATAATTGGTAGCCAAATTGATAAATTTAGATAGTCTTTAGCCATATAATTGGTAGACGTCCTTCCCAAGTTGAATAAAATAGTCTTATAGTTACCAGAATATACTAGAAACGATGTCACCGGTACTGTATGGGTTAAGATCTGTACAACACCGACAGTCAAGGCAGAATACACCAGTAGGTTAACAATATGGCGGCTATAATATACTAGAAAGGATGTCACCGGTACTGTATGGGTTAAGATCTGTACAACACCGACAGTCAAGGCAGAATACACCAGTAGGTTAACAATATGGCGGCTATAATATACTAGAAAGGATGTCACCGGTACTGTATGGGTTAAGATCTGTACAACACCGACAGTCAAGGCAGAATACACCAGTAGGTAACAATATGGCGGCTATAATATACTAGAAAGGATGTCACCGGTACTGTATGGGTTAAGATCTGTACAACACCGACAGTCAAGGCAGAATACACCAGTAGGTTAACAATATGGCGGCTATAATATACTAGAAAGGATGTCACCGGTACTGTATGGGTTAAGATCTGTACAACACCGACAGTCAAGGCAGAATACACCAGTAGGTTAACAATATGGCGGCTATAATAAGCAAGTTAAGGGAACCTGGGGACCATAATACAAACTTTGTAAACTGGTACATAACATGGCCGCTAACTAAAACTAAGTTAGGTGAACTGCTTGCAAGTATCGTCAACTCTCATGTGCAAGCTGTCTGAAGTATTGGTTTGAACAGCTGCAATACACTGTCGCTGAGAGAGAGAGAGAGAGTGAGAGAGAGAGAGAGAGAGAGAGAGAGAGAGAGAGAGAGAGAGAGAGAGAGAGAGAGAGAGAGAGAGAGAGTGAGTGAGTGAGTGTGTGTGTGTGTGTGTATATGTGTGTGTGTGTGTGTATATGTGTGTGTGTGTGTGTGTGTGTGTGTGTGTGTGTGTATGTGTATGTGTGTGTGTGTATGTGTGAGAGAGAGAGAGAGAGAGAGAGAGAGACAGAGAGAGAGAGAGAGATACTCAGATACTCAGCTCGCTATCGCTCGCCAGGAAGAAATCGACACCTGGATGGCGATAAACGTCTTAAAACAGTTGGCTGAATGGGGCCGAATGGATACAAGCCAGAGAAAGAGAGAAAAGGAGAGAAAGATAAAAAAAAGCAGGTGACCCCCTTAATAAATCAGCTATCGTTATATATACAATAGCTATATATACAATAGCTATATATACAATAGCTATATCACTGCAGTGTAGGTGTAAAATGACCTTTGATCCTGACAATATAGTCCAAGCTTCCACTTTAATTTCTTGGTATGTGACCTAGCTCTGATGGTACTGTAAAGCATAATTATATACATACGGCTCTTACAATATTGATATACATGAAACGTACAAATAAATGTGTTTTAATTTGAATATATGTTTTGTTCATACACATTAGCTTCCAAAAAATATGTAAAAATATAGTATTGTTTTTGTTGGGTAAATAAATATCAAAGAAACACCCCCGGCATCCCCGATACTTCCAGCAATACGAATTAGACAAGACCCATGTAGAGTCGTGCTAATAAGTGATGTCTCGGCACCAACTATGTGTTGACCAATAATTGGTATCAGCAATATTTAAGCTTCATTTCTTCATATCGAGTGAAATATACAAACATATTCCTACACTTACCCACCCTATTCAACATCTGACAGACATTAAAACAGCACAGAGCAAGCCAAACGTAATGCCAGCTGGGACATGACTTATTAGCGCGACCGTACCATGACCCTCCAGTGAGTTCCCCTCCACGCCCAGCAATGTATTTAGACCTGGAGTATAACACCATTTAAGAACGTAAACTTATGAGTGCTCAAAGAGGAATAGAAAGGTTAATACTAGGCATAACTTGGATAATATGAACAGAACAAAAGTAGACATTCTTATTATCATTAAGTGGAATAAGGCGTCCGGCAATGGATGGATAGATGGATAGATAGATAGATAGATAGATAGATAGATATTTAATAGAAGGACGCTGAGGGTAACAGAGTGGGAACCAAGTGATCGAACCAAAAACCGAGGCAGACAGAGAATAAAGCCGGAGTCACACGAGCCCTTTTTCGAGCAATTTTTATAGGCAATTATGATCTGGAAGCTTAAAAAAATTCACTTTATCAGAATTCAGCCGCCTAACATAATCTACCTTCAGTTTAGTTACCGATACCAGTGCGAAAATGTCCCGTAATAATACGAGAAAAAACTTGCTCATCGACGGAAAAAGCGCTCGTGTGACAGCGAATAAGAAGGCAGGATGAGATCCAAAAGTTTGCAGGGGTGGGATGGGAAAGTTAAACATATAATTCAGTTAGAGTGGAAAGGTTTGGGAAAAACCTTTGTCCTGCAATTGACTAACAGTATTATGATGATGACGATGATGATGATGGTGGTGGTGGTGGTGGTGATAATGATGATGGTGATGATGATGGTGGTGGTGATGATGGTGATGATGGTGATGATGAAGGTGATGATGATGATGGTGGTGGTGATAACGATGGTGGTGGTGGTGATAACGATGATAATGATGGTGATGATGACGATTCTCCTATACACCTCATCCCTGCCATTCCCCACTATGTATTATAATTATGTTACCCCCACCAACCGACTTTACTCATCACAGAATAATCAATATGTAAAGAACACACACACAAACTCCCTATCACGATAATTAACTGTTGGAGTCCCTGCCGCCCAAACTCTATTACTATGATTAAGGGAGATGGGTATAGTTTTTCTGGTCCCCTTTCTTCCTCATGTTTAGCCCCATTAGTTTTCAGATTTTATGACGTTCGGCCCATTTGTTTGACGATTTTAAGAAATTTCTCCTCATTTCTGTGTCAATATTAAGACTTTTTGTGTCATTTAGGTGTCGATTATTTCCTGGCGAGCGATAGCGAGCCTGCAATTTTAAGAGGAACCGGCCGAAAGGCCGGGAAATTTTTCTACCGAAAAATTTACAAATTCATCTTAAAGGGGGGTCTAGGGGGTGTTTTTCTAAGCTTGATGGAGGTCTAGGGAGGAAACTAAAAAAATATATGAATAAATTAATAAATAGACCAAACAAGCGGCCAGTCTCGCCTTAAAGACCAATATTATGACAACGTTCCATTGATAACAACTTTGTCCCGGAACTGTAACCCATCTCGCTCGCAGCAGCCCTCCAGTAAATAAACAAACCCGGCGCTAATGTGTACACTGTTGGAAGCGTGACGGGTTTCATATGTTTAAGGGGGGTCACCGGCTTTTTTTTTTATCTTTCTCTCCTTTTCTATCTTTCCCTGGAGGGGAAGGATGAGGGTGGAAGGAAGGGAAGGATGAGGGTGGAAGGAAGGGAAGGATGAGGGTGGAAGGAAGGGAAGGATGAGGGTGGAAGGAAGGGATGGATGAGGGTGGAAGGGATGGATGAGGGTGGAAGGAAGGGATGGATGAGGGTGGAAGGAAGGGATGGATGAGGGTGGAAGGAAGGGATGGATGAGGGTGGAAGGAAGGGAAGGATGAGGGTGGAAGGAAGGGAAGGATGAGGGTGGAAGGAAGGGAAGGATGAGGGTGGAAGGAAGGGAAGGATGAGGGTGGAAGGATAACGGAAGGATGAGGGTGGAAGGAAGGGAAGGAGGGTGGAAGGAGGAAGGATGGGTGGAAGGATAAGGAAGGGAGTGGTCTGTCCTAAAGGGAAGGATGTCTAATAATAGCCAGAAGGATTAGGGAAAGATTTCATCATCGATATCCTGAAGGGGGAATTAAGAAAATAACATTTCAGCCTATGGATTCTCCTCTCAGCCTGTCAATTCATAGGGAGGAAGGATGAGGGTGGCAGGAATACGCACAACATGCAAAAATAACTACGGGAAGAGCGACGCGTCTTTTCCAAGTGTCGCCTCCTCTGGGAATCAAGCGAGAGTTTCTAGTCCTTCACGCGGACACTTGTATTCGATAACAGAAACACGCAGCTTAAAAATCAACTAAACTATTAAACCCGTAAGTCAATATCAGAATGTTAATTTGGTATAGTGAAAATAATTATGATGATCCTCAAAAGTTTAATGTGGAAGGTGATTTGATTGCCTCTCCGGGTACCCAGCCAAGACGGCCAAATGTCGCGCGTTTCCCGCCAAAACCACCAAATGTCTCCCGTTTTCTGTGAACATGACATTGTATCACTTGGCTTAAGGGGGAGGTAGTCGCTTTTTCGGGATCCCCTTCTCCCTCATGTTTAGCATATTAGTTTTGAGATTTTAAGATATTCGTTCCGTTTGGCGATTTTGAGACATTTCACCTCATTTATTTGTCAATATTAAGATTTTAAGATGTTCGTTCCAGTAGTTTGGCGATTTTGAGACATATCACCCCATTTATTTGTCAATATTAAGAAAGTTCGTGCAATTTAGGCGTCTATTTTTTCCTGGCGAGCGGCAGCGAGCCTGTAATTTTAGAAGGAACCAACCTTCGTCCTGGATATTTTTCTACCGGAAAATGTACAAATGTATCTTGAAAAGGTGGGTTGGGGGTGTTTTTTAAAAACTTGATGGAGGTCTAGCGAGGAAAAAAATATAGTACCGTAATAAAATAAATGCATAGGCCAAAAAACAAGCACTACCCCCTTAATTAATCTGAATAAAGGACTCTATCATGTAGCTTACATTAGCGTTGAGTTTCGGTTCCATGTCATCTCAACCAGTAGACCATTTCAACCAGTAGCTCTCAACCAGTGCCAAATTAACCCAGACCAACCAAACCAGTGCCAAAATATAGTCTAACCTAACCTAACCGTATTGGTTGATTTGGTACTGGTTGAGAGCTACTGGTTGAAATGGTCTACTGGTTGAGTTGACCGGTCACCTTGAGTTTCATAATCACACAATTGCTCACGTTAATTACAAATATACATTAATACAATTATGATAAACACAAAATAACTACAATACAATAATGATAAACACAAAATAACTACAATACAATAATGATAAACACACAATAACTACATATAATGATAACACAAATAACTACAATACAAAATGATAAACACAATACTACAATACAATAATGATAACACAAAATAACTACAAAACAATAATGATAAACACAAAATAACTACAATACAATAATGATAAACACAAAATAACTACAATACAATAATGATAAACACAAAATAACTACAATACAATAATGATAAACACAAAATAACTACAATACAATAATGATAAACACAAAATAACTACAAAACAATAATGATAAACACAAAATACTACAATACAATGCACAAAATAACTACAATACAATAATGATAAACACAAAATAACTACAATACAATAATGATAAACACACAATAACTACAATACAATAATAATACACTATAACTACAATACAATAATAATACACTATAACTACAATACAATAATAATACACTATAACTACAATAATATATAAACACAATAACTACAATACAATAATGATAAACACACAATAACTACAATACAATAAATACATTATACCCACACGCAAACTACCAGGTGAACACAGTCAAACACACAGGCATATATTGTGCAAAACTGACCCATATAAACTTACACATTCCTTTCAACACACATATAAGTACACACGTAAACGCACGCACGCAAACACGCACCCCCCCCCCCCCCACCCCCCCGTCTCTCTCTCTCTCTTATAAGGTTTCACTTCATCCTATTTTCGTGTACGGCTTTTAAGCTGGAGAGAACGGAGTATGGGGAGAGAGCCTTCTACTTTTCTGTCCTTTTCTTCTACTATAAACTGTCCCTGTCTAGTAGTATTAAGGCCGGACCACCTAGTAGGGACCACAAGGTCTGTGTGATCTGAGTATATGTGTAACTCTGTGTGTAACTCTCTCTCTCTCTCTCTCTCTCTCTCTCTCTCTCACACACTTTTCAATTATCTAGCTCTTCTTCCCATTCTTTATCCTCGCCTTGATCCCCTTCCTCGTCTTTTATATTTTATCACACCCTTCCATCCGGTTCCTGACTTTTTATCCCGGTCATCTCTCCTCCATTATTAATTGTCCTTCTCTTTTTAACTTACACAATAGATCTTTCCTCTTCTCCTCCCTCTTCCGTCAGCTATTATTTGTTATAAATATTTTGTTCGGCATCTTGCTCTAAAATATGCTTGTCTCAGTACATGCACCAGATCAGGAAGAATCGAATAATGACTCCGCTCTCCCTTAGGACAACTTCCGTATCGTGACCAAGAACCATTAAATACATAATATAATACTGCATTTCACACAACCACTTACGCCAACAACACAACTACACTCCTTGAGAACTCTGTGGGAAAGCCCGACCGTGGCCATGGCCTTCCTTAGGGACTCGGGGCTGTTCGGCCAGGCAGCTTAGGGAACAACAACAACAACAACAACAACGTTTGCCCCATCACAAGGAAGATCATCCCCGAAACCATGTGCCAGAACCGTTACTAGATTCTTGCGGACTTTGACGACGAAGAATAAATAGAAGAAATTTGTCTAGTAGGAGATTTGATGGTTCGTGGGCAACTCATGGGGTTCTGCGCTAGGGCACCTAGAACCAAGTCATGGGGTTCTGCGCTAGGGCACCTAGAACCAAGTCATGGGGTTCTGCGCTAGGGCACCTAGAACCAAGTTATGGGGTTCTGCGCTAGGGCACCTAGAACCAAGAAGCGCTTTTGTGGCGCTTCTGGTGGCGGAGCCGACGATGTTGCAGCCGCAGTGAATTAAGGGGAGATCTCCACGTGAGGGATTTTTTTCTTGACCCCTTTCTCTCTCATGTTTAGCCCCATTGCTTTTGATATTATAAAACGTTTGCCCCATTAGTTTAGCGATGTCAAGAACTGTCACCCCATATTAAGACCTTTCGTGCCATTCAGGTGTCGATTTTATCCTGGCGAGCGATAGCGAGCCTGAAATTTAAGAGGAACCGGCCTTTGGCCGGGACATTTTTCTACCGAAAAATGTACAAAATTATCTTGAAAGGGACCTAAGGGGGTGTAATTTTAAGCTTGATGGAGGTCTAGGGAACAAACTAAATACCTCCCCTTAAGTTTCGAAGTTGGCCCCCTCCTTCATGTCGGATCTAATGACGTGCAGCGGAACCGATCGGAGGACCTCATGCTAAAGTACCGAAAGCTGATTCAGACGTATAAGGAAGATTCACGCAGAGTCATCATATCAGGGATCATCACCAGGATCGGCATGGAGAGCCGGTTCTTCAACATAGCCACCAGCATGAATCGTCGACTTGCTAACCCCTACATATGTGTTTTTTCTTTTGTTATCTCATTCTTGGTTTCAAAATTGTTGTTGTTGTTGTTGTTGTTGTTGTTATTGTTCTTTTCGTCCTATAATATGTTTGTCTCTATAATTTTTTACTCGTGTTTTTATTATTTTGTTTTCTTACATTTGGTTTACACAATTTTTGTTGTCGTTGTTGTTGCTGTTCTTCTTCCTCGTATTCCTTGCTGTAATCCTTCCTGAACTGTTGTTCTCCCTTCTGTTCGCTCCCCTGTTCTACTACCTCCATATTTATTGCTTTCTCTCTCTCTTCTATCCGTGCTTTCCTGCGCTCTCTCTCTCTCTCTCACGCTTTCCTCGTTTTCTTATACCCATCATCTTGTCGCCTTTCCTCCTCCCGTATCCCCTATTCAATCACTCTCTCATACTCTCATTCTTTCATACTCTCTCTATCTCTAACACACACACACACACTCTCACCAATTATCCACTCTCTTTGCCGCCTCCATTCCTCCTTCCATAAAAAAAAATCTCTGTTCTCCCTTCCATCTCCCCCCCCACCCCCCACCACACCTCCCTGCCTGGTAATGACGTCACGGACCTTCGCCGTAACAACATTCATTAAGGAAGGCGTCATCGTATTAAGCCTTAATCTTATATATTGCAACCTAACCGTCCGTAACTAACTTAGGTCAATAACTATTACGTAACGTTACATACCGTACTATGTTATTTTATTTTATGAACACCAGCTGAATGATACTGTTCCGATACAAGAAGTTGATCATATTTAACACTTACTCAACCTCTCAGTTATTGTTATAATATTTAACCCTTCCTAAACCTATCAGTTATTGTTATAATATTTAACACTTCCTCAACCTATCAGTTATTGTTATAATATTTAACACTTCCTCAACCTATCAGTTATTGTTATAATATTTAACACTTCCTCAACCTCTCAGTTATTGTTATAATATTTAACACTTCCTCAACCTATCAGTTATTGTTATAATATTTAACACTTCCTCAACCTATCAGTTATTGTTATAATATTTAACACTTCCTCAACCTATCAGTTATTGTTATAATATTTAACACTTCCTCAACCTATCAGTTATTGTTATAATATTTAACACTTCCTCAACCTATCAGTTATTGTTATAATATTTAACACTTCCTCAACCTATCAGTTATTGTTATAATATTAATTAACCCCTTCTGTACCGGGGACGTCTTTTAAGCTTTAATGTGGATACTATTAAACGATTATATTCAGTTTAAGGGGAGATCTCCACGTGAGGGATTTTTTTCTTGACCCCTTTCTCCCTCATGTTTAGCCCCATTGCTTTTGATATTATAAAACGTTTGCCCCATTAGTTTAGCGATTTCAAGAACTTTCACCCCATATTAAGACCTTTCGTGCCATTCAGGTGTCGATTTTATCCTGGCGAGCGATAGCGAGCCTATAATTTAAGAGGAACCGGCCTTTGGCCGGGACATTTTTCTCCCGAAAAATGTACAAATTTATCTTGAAAGGGACCTAAGGGGTGTAATTTTAAGCTTGATGGAGGTCTAGGGAACAAACTAAATACCTCCCCTTAAAGAGGGCCTCCAGCAATTAACAGGCTATCAGTTTAAAAAAGGCCTCCGGCAATTAACAGGCTACCTCACTTGACCCTTGAATGTAGAGTACAACATAAGATATAACTTGGTGGCGCCAAATGTAGAGTACAACATAAGATATAACTTGGTGGCGCCAAATGTAGAGTACAACATAAGATATAACTTGGTGGCGCCAAATGTAGAGTACAACATAAGATATAACTTGGTGGCGCCAAATGTAGAGTACAACATAAGATATAACTTGGTGGCGCCAAATGTAGAGTACAACATAAGATATAACTTGGTGGCGCAAAATATAGAGTACAACATAAGATATAACTTGGTGGCGCCAAATGTAGAGTACAACATAAGATATAACTTGGTGGCGCCAAATGTAGAGTACAACATAAGATATAAACTTGGTGGCGCCAAATGTAGAGTACAACATAAGATATAACTTGGTGGCGCCAAATGTAGAGTACAACATAAGATATAACTTGGTGGCGCCAAATGTAGAGTACAACATAAGATATAACTTGGTGGCGCCAAATGTAGAGTACAACATAAGATATAACTTGGTGGCGCCAAATGTAGAGTACAACATAAGATATAACTTGGTGGCGCCAAATGTAGAGTACAACATAAGATATAACTTGGTGGCGCCAAATGTAATAAACTCTGGAAATTTGTCTGGGGTGATAAAAGTTGTGTCCTCGGAATTTTTGTAATTAACTTAATGATCAAGAGAATGAACGAGGCCTTTTGTTCTCCACCGAATTTTATTATTTGATGACAATAATTAGTTTAAACCATTTATGCTTCAGCTTCGCTTTGTTTGCAGTAAATAAGAAATAATGACGTTTGTGCTATGATTAACTCTTCTAGTTGTATGTTGACTGAACTACTTTACCATTCTTTGTACAGTCGCGCTAATAAGTGATGTCTCGGCACCAATTACGGTTTGAGCAATAATTGGTATCAGCAATATTTACACATTATTTACACATTATTTACACATTATTTACACATTATTTACACATTATTTACACACTATTTACACATTATTTACACACTATTTACACATTATTTACACATTATTTACACACTATTTCTTCTTTTTGAGTGCGATATACAACCATGTTCCTACACTTACCCACCCTATTCAACATCTGACAGACATTAGTACAGCACAGAGCAAGCCAAACGTAATGACAGGTGGGACATGACTTATTAGCGCGACCGTACGATGCTGTCTATTGATTGTTATTATGTCTCACAATATGAACATATATTCAATTTGTGAGAATATTCATATTCTATTCAAGGGGTCTAAAGTTACATTGAGCAATTTCATTTAATGCAATAATTAATATATTTCCTTGTATTTTGGTTAAGGGGAGATGGTTCACTTTTTGGGCGAGTTTTGCATGTATTCGTTATTTTTCTAGTTTCCTCCCTAGACCTCCATCAAATTAAAAAAAAAAAAAACATCCATTAGATCCCCCTTCTAGATTAATTTGTACATTTTTCGGTAGAAAAATGTCCTGGCCGAAGGCCATTTCTTCCAACATTACAGGCTCACTATCGTTCGCCAGGGAAAAATTCGACACCTAAATAGCACGAAAAGTCTAAATATTGACGAAGAAATGGGGCGTAAGGTCGTAACATCGAGTAAATAATGGGACAAACATCTTAACCTCTGAAAACTAATGGGGCTAAACATGAGGGAGAAAGTGGTCCAGAAAACCGGCCCATCTCCCCTTAAGAGTGAAACTAGATGATTATTCATTTTGCATAAAATTGATATCGCAGTCCAGGGATGCAATACATATCGCAGTCCAGGGATGCAATATACAGTATATCGCAGTCAAGGGATGCAATATACAGTATATCGCAGTCAAGGGATGCAATATATATCGCAGTCAAGGGATGCAATATACAGTATATCGCAGTCAAGGGATGCAATATACAGTATATCGCAGTCAAGGGATGCAATATATATCGCAGTCAAGGGATGCAATATATATCGCAGTCATGGGATGCAATATATATAGCAGTCATGGGATGCAATATATATCGCAGTCATGGGATGCAATATATATCGCAGTCAAGGGATGCAATATATATCGCAGTCAAGGGATGCAATATATATCGCAGTCAAGGGATGCAATATATATTGTTTGCTTGTTACGTCAGAGAAGTGAAGATATAATGTATGTGGTGCCAGAAAATGGAATCTTTAATTAACCCTCTCCGACTTATGACGCGATTTTGAGCCTATTGGGGATACTTTAAAGCCTTTGTTACCATCAGGGGTATTTAGAAACCTTTAGTTTAGTTACTTCAACCTCTGCAGTTGTCTTTGAGTTAGCTGTGGGCAGAAAACTAATTTTGGAGAGGTAATTATAAGAGTGAGAGAACTCTATTTCTTATTGCTAATCTGGCAACCTGTGCGTCATAAATGCGTGAAAGGGTTAATGTGATGTCAGATAAGAGAGAATCTAACTTATGTGGTATTTGCTTGTGATGTTAAGAGTAGTGTGAATATATTGTACATGGCGTCAGAAGAGTCCGAGTGTAATAATGCATGTGGCGTCGTTTGCCACAATTAAGGGGACATGGGCCGGTTTTCTGGTCCCCTTTTTCCCTCGTGTTAAGCCCCATTTGTTTTGAGATTATAAGACGTTCGCGAACGTCCATTAGTTTGGCGATTTTAACACCTTTCGCCCAATTTAGTTGTCAATTTTAAGACCTTTCGTGCCATTTAGGTGTCGATATTTTCCTGGCGAGCGATAGCGAGCCTCTAATTTTAAGAGGAACCGGCCTTCGGCCGGAAATTTTTTCAACCAAAAATGTACAAATTTATCTTGAAAAGGGGTCTAGGGGGTGTTTTTCTTAGCTTGATAAGAGGTGTAGCGAAGAAACTAAGACATAAAGGAATACATGCATTATTGGCCAAAAAAACGGCCCATGTCCCCTTAAATCGCTTCAAACTCCGTGGGTCAAGGGATTTTGGCTAGTACACCCCTTGATTTTTGTTTTGAGGGGGGGGGGGGGAACTCGTCACAGGCAGTTTTGCCTTTTGTCTCCCTCATTAACAAATATAAAATATATAAATGAATTAATTATTTAGAAGATAAACTTATCTCTGGCGTCGTGAAGTTGGCAGTATGGAATCAACTATACAGACCCAAGGGACCAAACCAAAGTTTACTGAATGGTGGGCGACCCAAGGCCTTTATATAAGTGATGGAAGAGGGCTAGCTCAGCAGAAGTGCATTATGAGAGAGAGAGAGAGAGAGAGAGAGAGAGAGAGAGAGAGAGAGAGAGAGAGAGAGAGAGAGAGAGAGAGAGAGAGAGAGAGAGAGAGAGAGAGAGAGAGAGAGAGAGAGAGAGAGAGAGAGAGAGAGAGAGAGAGAGAGAGAGAGCGAGAGAGAGAGAGAGATGGAGAGAGAGAGAGAGAGAGAGAGAGAGAGAGAGAGAGAGAGAGAGAGAGAGAGAGAAGAGAGTGTGTGTGAGAGTGTGTACGGGGTGAGTGAGATGATTGGGAAATTGGAACCTGAGAGAGGGTCTTTGTAACTTATTTTCCGTATGAAAACACATGTATAGGCCTACCCTACATTTATTTTTTATTTTTTTTATTTTTGTTTGTCGCTAAGACGAAGGGTCTACAAATGATTTACTTTGCTGTTGTAGTTGGTGTTGTTGGTGTTGTTGTTGTTGTTGTTGTTGTTGTTGTTGGTGTTGTTGTTGTTGTTGTTGTTGTTGGTGGTGGTGTTGTTGTTGTTGTTGTTGTTGTTGTTGTTGTTGGTGTTGTTGTTGTTGTTGTTGTTGTTGGTGGTGGTGTTGTTGTTGGTTGTTGTTATTGTTGTTGTTGTTGTTGTTGGTGGTGTTGTTGTTGTTGTTGTTGGTGTTGTTGTTGTTGTTGGTGTTGTTGGTGTTGTTGTTATTGTTGATTATAGTTGGGCTTTGGATGAGATCATTTTGATTAGTAACCATACTGTTTAAGGGGGTGACCTTTTCCTGGTTGTATCCATTCGGCCCCATTCAACCTACTGTTTTAAGACAATTATGCTCATCCAGGTGTCGATTTTTTACTGACGAGCGATAGCGAGCCAGCATTATATGGAGAAATCTGGCTTCGCCGGAGACATTTTTCTATTGAAAAATGTACAAATTTAGCCAGCTGTCTAACTCATTATCCAAAATATAGTGGCTCGCTATCGGCCGCCAGGTATAAATCGACACTTGGATGGGGATAAACATCTTAAAATAGTACGCCGAATGAGGCCGAATGGATACAACCCAGAGAGAAAACAAAAGGCAGGTCGCCCTCGTAAAATACGGAGCTGTAATTTGGTCTGCAGATATATTTGAACCACTTTTTTCTTCAGTGTTCGGAGCCACTTGGGATCACAACATTGAATTCCTAACTCTGACAAACTAATGCTGCGTTTATCCCTTTCGTAAGAACATTATAAATTCATATGATAAGTACAGACGGATTTGGTGATAACGATGATATTTTGTTGGTTAAGGGGGTAGATGCTATATATTTGTTAATGTACCGGTATTTACTTTGTATATATATATACAGTATATGTTTTTCTTACGTGAGTGAGGGAGACAAAAGGCAGAACTGCCTGTAGCCTCCGAGTGCCTCCCCCACAGTTGAAAGAGTGACAGGGCCAAAATACCTGGACACACGGAGTTTGAAGAAATTTAAGTCATAGGAAGAGGGAAAGACTGATTCTGGGAGAGAGTTCCAGAGCTCAGCTGTT
Organism: Paralithodes platypus; assembly: GCA_032716605.1. Taxonomy (NCBI): domain Eukaryota; kingdom Metazoa; phylum Arthropoda; class Malacostraca; order Decapoda; family Lithodidae; genus Paralithodes; species Paralithodes platypus. The sequence goes on along the minus strand of CM064532.1, from coordinate 31,672,928 downwards.
GAATAGAAGAAAGACTGAGAATAACGTTTCACTCTTGGGTTGAAGAGTTGCACAGAGTAGGCGTGGGATTGTGTTGCAAGACGGGTACTACATACCCTACGTAGAGGAGGTGGTTTACAATGGGAGAACTCAGAGGAACACTGATTATTGTAGTAGCGATAGAATAGCGAGAGATATGCAACGTTGCGGCGAAGAGAGAGAGATTGCAGAGAGTTGGTGAGTGGACGGGAGTTAATGATACGAAAGGCTTTCCTTTCTACTTTGTCTAGGAGAGCGGTATGAGAGGATCCTCCCCACACATGTGAACAATACTCAATACAAGGACGCACTGTGCCCCTGTACTGAGCAAGAAGCTGTGCAGGGGTAAAGAACCCCTTGAGGCGGTTGATCACACCCAGCTTATGGGAGGCTGCCTTAGCAAGACTGATAATATGGTCCTTCCAAGAGAGAGAGTAGAAAAAAAAAGAGAGTTCCCGACGGGTATTAAGATGGAGAAATTGGGTTTTGGAAGCATTAAAGGCAACAAGGTTTTCTAGATCAGAAGGTAAGTGTTGTATGGCTTCATGTCAAGTACTGTATTGTTGTTGTATTAACCTAATTGAATTAACACTTTATCATATCCTCTCTTTGGAACTGTTGGGCGCTTACAACAACAGTAACTTAGAGAGCAAGTAACCTCGAGGAGTCGCAAAATCTGATGTTGCTTGATTTATGTTGTACTCCATTGTAATTATTTGTACATGATGTTACGAATTACGAAAGGATGATATAACAATACTCACTGACTGTATCTCACACGGAGCTCCAACCAATATTTACCTGCGGACGAAAAACAGTATTAGTAAATGCAGCATATGTAACTTTCAACATGTATATTAAGCTAAAACAAATGTAGTAATCATAGAGGTGAGATGTAAGATATCTGTATTCTATTCATGTGACAGCAATACCAGTCCACCTTGATTATCCAACAGTAGTTAATATTGTGTGTTTCTTTTCCAGCTCAGCCCAAATATTATATTCAGCTTTGGGTAAAGAAACTCAGAATATTAAGCAACAGCCTCGAAACACCTTCATGTGCCAAATCAAATTATGTGGAGCAGGAAAAATATATACTGTATTATAAGAATATAGTGTGTTATAAGCTATCGTTGTGAACAAAATAGCCTGGTCTGAGGCTGAGGGCAGTAAGAAAGGCCCCAGGCAGCCGAGGTCAGTCAGACAATCTCACACACCTCCAGGGGGTAGATTGGGTCATCTAGGAAAAAAACAGATACACTTTCAAGCCAGAGATATCGTGTTAGTTGTCCCTTTTGTGTTTTCCTTGCATGTGTGAGTATTAGCATATTTTTATATTCTATTGGTGCTTCGATACATTTCAAAGTTAAAGAACATAATGACTGTAATGTATAATCCCCAGATAAGAGATAATCATGTTTCCGCCATGCAAGTTAAGCTAATGATATGCAAAATAGCTGTTCTGCAATACATAAAACAATCGACGATTACAACAAAATTGACTAGACTACTCCAAAGTGTTCGTGGGCCGAGTAAAGTCGTTGGGAGGAAGTTAAATTAAACACAAGAGGTACCACCGTATTAAAAATTCATAGCTATTGTAGTATAGACAGGTCATGATATAATAGTGGCTCCCAGAGAACATTACAAAGCTGAATATATAATCAGGAAGCACACTGATTAGAAATATATTGATCATTGAATTAATGAAGTACTGATTGCCATTATTTACCTCAAGTTCTCCACTATACCAAACCAGGATAAGGCCCGAGAAGTGAACCAGGTCCCAGCACCATGAACGACCGACTGAGAGATCCAAGGTGTTTGTGTGTGTAGCAACAAACACCAACACCAAGGGATCCAAGGTGTTTGTGTGTGTACCAACAAACACCAACACCAAGGGATCCAAGGTGTTTGTGTGTGTACCAACAAACACCAACACCAAGGGATCCAAGGTGTTTGTGTGTACCAACAAACACCAACACCAAGGGATCCAAGGTGTTTGTGTGTGTACCAACAAACACCAACACCAAGGGATCCAAGGTGTTTGTGTGTGTACCAACAAACGCCAACACCAAGGGATCCAAGGTGTTTGTGTGTGTACCAACAAACGCCAACACCAAGGGATCCAAGGTGTTGTGTGTGTAGCAACAAACACCAACACCAAGGGATCCAAGGTGTTTGTGTGTAGCAACAAACACCAACACCAAGGGATCCAAGGTGTTTGTGTGTGTAGCAACAAACACCAACACCAAGGGATCCAAGGTGTTTGTGTGTGTAGCAACAAACACCAACACCAAGGGATCCAAGGTGTTTATGCGTGTACCAACAAACACCAACACCAAGAGATCCAAGGTGTTTGTATGTGTAGCAACAAACACCAACACCAAGGGACTGGTGTTGAAGTCCTCTGAAGTCCTATATTAACTAACTAAATAACACCGACAGCAACACCAAAATATACTGTAGGAGGGGAGAGGGTGGCAGGGTAGCGGCAGATGGAGGCCTTACATCGATAAATATTGACGTTGGTCCCTCCTTGACGGTCAGGCAGGTGGAAAACTGGGTATATGTCTTATGTGTATGTTTGTATAGTATCGGAAAGAAATGTAAGCTTGCTTAACCCATTCAGTACCGGTGCAGTCCTTTTAACTTTATTCTGGCAACTATTCGACGATTGTATTGCCCCCAGCAATTAACATGCTTCGAACTATCTCCCTACTACCGGTACCTACCTATCTTTTACATGTTTTATCCTCCTAAAACAAACACTTCAAGAGTGTCTTATCCACCATCACGTCTAGACAAGTGTTATATAGAAGGAGTGAATCTTGTTAATCTGTGACGGGGGGTGAACTTAATGTTGCTTAATGTGGCGCACAAAACCATTAGTAACACAGAAGATGTCGTAAGACAAAAAAATGTAGAGAAATACATGAGCTGCCATTATGGTAGATTAAACAGCTTTACTGGTGTAACCGCTTGAAATATACACAGACAGAGAAGCCGGTTCCATTTATCTCAACCAGTAGACCATTTCAACTAGTAGCTCTCAACCAGTGCCAAATAAACCAAGACTAACCAAACCAGTGCCAAAATATAGTACTAAACTAACCTAACCTAACTGTATTGGTTAATTTGGTACTGGTTGAGAGCTACTGGTTGAAATGGTCTACTGGTGGAGTTGTCCGGTCACCCGACAGGATGTATATGTCAATATAGTAGAATATACAGTTTCATTGACATAGCCATCTGAAGCAAACTCATATAGCAAAATGAACTACCTCTTACTACCGGTACCTATTACGTTTGACATTTGAGATAGTATTATATTCTACAACAAATAACCCTTTATATACAAGCGACGTCTGTTATATTGTATTCTAGCTATATTCAGACGATTGTGTGCAGCTTTGGGAGGATCTGTGGTAGCTAAAGGGGTTGTTTGAGATAGTTCCAAGCTTTATAATTCTTAAAGATCCTTCCTAAACTGAATGAAATCGATTAGTAGTAGCCAGAATATAATACAAAGGATGTTCACGGTACAGAAGGGGTTAACCCTCTCCGACATATGACGCGATTTTGAGCCTATTAGGGATACTTTAAAGCCCTTGTTACCATCAGGGGTATTTAGAAACCTTTAATTTAGTTACTTCAACCTCTGCAGTTGTCTTTGAGTTACCTGTGTTGAGCCTATTGGGGATACTTTAAAGCCTTTGTTACCATCAGGGGTATTTAGAAACCTTTAGTTTAGTTACTTCAACCTCTGCAGTTGTCTTTGAGTTAGCTGTGGGCAGAAAACTAATTTTGGAGAGGTAATTATAAGAGTGAGAGAACTCTATGTATTATTGCTAATCTGGCAACCTCTACGTCATATGAGTCTGAAGGGGTTAATAGCATCGTCTGGCAGGAACTATTCAAAATAAGCATGACTAATAAGATCGAATATAGGAACCAATGTACGAGGTGCCATAATATTAGAAGGCACATACTTACTTACATACCCAACTGAAGCAGAAATAGAGAAAATAGAAGTAAATGAGTAAGTGCAACAACATTTGAGATAATGGTGTACTGTCTACCTCTTGGATTACATAAGATCCTACATGACAAATTGCGGAGATAGTACCGTATTATAAGGGACAACTTTAGAGGGAGGATGGTCCACTTTTTGATCGATTTGTTCATGTATTTATTATTTTTCCAGTTTCCTCCCTAGACCTCCATCAACATTAAACAACACATCCATGTGTAGACCCCCCTTTGTAAATGAATGTGTAAATTTTTCGGTAATTCGGCCGGGCCGGTTCTTCCAAAATTACAGGCTCACTATCGTTCGCCAGGAAAATAATCGACACCTAAATAGCACGAAAGGTCTTAAAATCGACAAAATAATGGGGCTAAACATGAGGGTGAAAGGTGTCCAGAAAAACGACCCATCTCCCCTTAAAGTCAAACAGTTCTTTGACTTAACCAATTTTTACAGATACAGAAAGCGACAGCAAATGTGTTCACCCACTAGGCTATAATATTATTGAGATGGTTAATAAATATTTAACTTTTTAACACCCAGTTATATGAAATTAGTTTGTGTTTAAGTTTCTTACTCCTGAATTGAATAAAATCATCCGGCAATAAAAGGTAAAATAAAGCGAGGTTATAATATGAGATGAAGATATAATAAGACAGCCTAACTATAGTATTTTGGTGCAGGAACCTGACGCAGGCAGTACAGCAAATTGGCTGGATGCAGTTAGAAAAGGTAAATTAATCATGCTAAGTACTATAATAGTGGTAAAAGAATGATTTGCGTAACCATATAAACATAAAGATTAAGGAACACAACAAGGTACTGCACGTAGGTAGCTTTACACATGACAATCAGAAGCAGCTGGATCCAAATTTTAGAATAAATGTCTTGAAAAAACATAGGCCTTTGTGTGATTCCGATACAGGATTAGACCGCTTCCCACAACCTTGTCCAGGATATATTTTCAAAGCTGAATGAAAACAAAAAATAATAATAATGTTGGCCAGAATACGCTTGCGATGGTGATAATAAAGATGCCAATAACGTGTGTCAATGATGACGACGATGACGATAACATAATAATGCTAACAATGATGATAATAATATAATGGTGACAATAAATCTTCTGGTGGTGATGACATTGACGAAAAAATAGATATACGTAATGTTGATGACGACTATGATAACTCATGGTTACTGATTTAGATTACGACCTGTCGCCATTGTGTCAGTTATGGAACAGAGTGTGAGAGGGAAGCAGGTTTATGATACAGAAACATATGTATGAGACAGATGTGTGTAAGACAGATATACATATACATGAGACAGATGACAGGTGTGTGCAGCAGGACAGGCGTGTGAAACAGGACACGTGTGCGAGACAAGACAGGTATGTGAGACCAAGGACAGGTGTGTGAGACAGGACAGGTTTATGAAAAAGAGGACACGAATGGTAATCAGTACAGGAGCGTGAGACAGAGGAAAGGTGTGTGAGACAGAGGACAGGTGTGTGAGACAGAGGACAGGTGTGTGAGACAGGACAGGTGTGTGAGGGAGGACAGGTGTGTTAAAGCGGAAGGGAGAGGGTTGGTGTGAAATTATTGAGGCTGGATGGTGTTGGAGGCTGCAGCAGCTTCGTGTGCCTGCTGTGGTGGATATATATATATATACCGGTATATATATATATATATATATATATATATATATATATATATATATATATATATATATATATATATACAGAGAGAGAGAGAGAGTACAAAGGAAAGGAGTACAAAGGAAATCAAGCAACAACAGATCTAGTGACCCTTCTAGGCTGCTTGTCCTCCAAAACACTGAGGATCAAGTGTCCAAACAGTGGTTTAGAGTGGGTAAGGGAACATTGGAAAGGGAACTACTGCCCTGGAACTAATGTCCGTGGCAGGATTAGGAAGTTAGTAGGGGACAGATGGGTTAGTAACTGAGGGGGGGATAATATAAAGTTATTCATTTACAAACGCAGTCAGTCGCGGGTTTGATGCGAGATATTTGTCTAAGCGGAGTTTAAATGAATCAACGGTGCTGCAGTCTATAACGTCTCGGGGAAGCCCATTCCACAAGTTGACAACTCGATTGAAGAAGAAATTCTTAGATTCGTGTGAGTTAAAAGATTTACCAATAATTGTGCAACCGTTTCCCCGCGTGTAATTAGATTGGTCGATAGTGAAGTACTTACTACAGTTCATATTGTCGATGCCTTTGATGATTTTGAACACTTGAATTAAGTCACCTCTTAATCTGCGCTGGGTTAAAGGAAATAGATTTAATTCTCTAAGACGCTCTTCGTATGGTTTGTTCTTTAGGCTAGGTATCATTTTGGTAACTCTACGTTTGAACTTGTTCTAGCTTGTTTATATCTTTTTGGTAATAAGGGCACCAGGATTGAACGCAGTATTCCAGAAGAGGGCGGACTAAGGAAGTGTAAAGGGTTAGGATAACTTCTTTGGATTTATGCTCAAATGACCTGCCTATAAAGCCAATTATTTTGTTTGCCTTCTTAACAACTTCTGAACATTGTTGACTCGGTTTTAGGTTACTCGATATTGTTACTCCCAGATCGGTTTCTCTGTTTACATTCTTAAGCTGAGTGCCATTCATCGAATAGTTTGCTTTCTCATTTAGATATCCGATATGTAGTACTTTATATTTATCCGCATTGAAACTCATTTGCCAAATTTGGGCCCAACATGACAATTTATCTAGATTGTGTTGCATATCGTCAACTTGTTCTTTTGAGAGTACGCTATTTGCAATTTTGGTATCGTCAGCAAATTTGAGATTGTACAGGTGAGACCCTCATCTATGTCGTTGATGTAAATTAGAAAGAGAATTGGTCCTAGTACCGATCCCTGGGGTACCCCGCTACTTACATTGGTCCATTTAGATGCCTTACCGTTTATGACTACTCTTTGCTTTCTGTTGCTGAGCCAATTTTCTATCCATTTCAACACACCGTCTTGTATTCCATGCGCTTTTAGTTTTAGCAGTAAACGTTTGTGGGGAACTTTGTCAAAGGCCTTTTGAAAATCAAGGTATATAATATCTACAGCTTTACTCTCATCGTAGAGGTTGAGGATATTGTGGAAGAAGTCTAAGAGGTTTGTTAAACAGGAACGTTTTTTACGAAAGCCGTGTTGAGTATCTTTAAGTATGTTATTTTCCTCTAAGTGATTTACGAGTCTGTCTCGTATGACCGTTTCTAGCATTTTACATACAACCAAGGTTAAGCTAATTGGACGATAGTTACTGGGTAGGGATTTGCTGCCTTTTTTGAATATCGGTGTTACGTTGGCTAGCTTCCACTGATCAGGCATAGTTCCAGACTGCAAGGATTTATTGAATAGTAATGTCAGTGGTTTGGAGAGCTCATCCTTAGCTTCCTTTAGAACTCTAGGCGAGATTGTATCAGGTCCAGGCGTTTTATTTACCTTGAGTTTATCTAAACAATTCAATATTTCTCTCTCTGTAACGGTGATATTGCTTAGAACATCTGAATTATCAATCTGAATCGGCGATGGTGTAGGGATATCACTGAGGTCTTCTGTTGTAAAAACTGATGCAAAGAAGGTATTGAGGGCATTACTCATTTGTACTTCGTCTTTGGTGTATTCTCCATTTTCATGGGTCCAACAGTTGAAGTAACTACTTTTTTCTTTCTGATATAACTATAGAATTCTTTCGGGTTTGTTTTACTTTGATTCGCAATATGTAACTCTAAGGTCTTTTTACTTTGCTTAATTAACTTTTTGGCTTTGCGTCGTAGCTCTACAAATTTCACCCGTTCTTCGTCATTTTGTGAGGATTTTAATCTATCATTAGCAAATTGTTTTAGCAAGCAGGCAGTTTGAAATATCTTTATTCCACCATTTGGGCTTATTATTATGGCCTGGACGCCGTATTTTCGATGGTATGCAGTCTTGCACTGCTTTTAGGTAAGTGGTTTCGAATAACTTCCAAGATGTATTTATGTCATTATTGTTAATTAAAAAGCTCCAGTCAGTTTCTTTAAACATAGCTCTAAGTTTATGGAAGTTTGCTTTCTTGAAATTAGGGACTTTTTCGATGCTACTATTTGGTTCGTTACTAGTAAACTTTAAAGTGAAAGTTATCGTACGATGGTCGCTGTTACTGAATTCATCACCAACATTCAAATTCTCTATCAATTCTTCTTTTGTTGCAAGTACAATGTCAAGAACGTTATTACCACGGGTCGGCGTTCGAACATATTGATAAAGCGAACTCTCTTGCAAGTTCGTATACAAGTCATGTCCGGAGTGTGAAGTAAGAGTATCGCCCCACTTGGTCACAGGTAAATTAAAGTCGCCAAAAATTACGGTATCTTGTGAGTTACTTACATCTGCAATTTGTTCTTAAATTTCTCGGTCAGTTTGCACTGATGGAGCTGGAGGTCTGTATATTAACGCAAGTATTTTTTTTGTACCTTTATTATTCTTTATTAGCACAAAAGATGTGTCGACGTTCACAATTTGAGGTTTTGAGAGAGAGAGAGAGAGAGAGAGAGAGAGAGAGAGAGAGAGAGAGAGAGAGAGAGAGTCGCAGTTATATCAATAGAGATCCACAGTGATAAACCTAACACCAGTAATGACCAACACAGCTGGCGGTATGACCATGACTCCTTCCCACTCTACCCACTCTAAACCACTGTTTGGACACTTGATCCTCAGTGTTTTGGAGGACAAGCAGCCTAGAAGGGTCACTAGATCTGTTGTTGCTTGATTTCCTTTGTACTCCTTTGTACTCCTCTTGTCCCAACACACAACCCAAATATTGAGAGATAGGCAGATAGAGATAGATACAGAAAGATAGACAAATAGATAGATAGAGATAGATAGATAGAGATAGATAGATAGATATTGATGCTATGACCATGAACCTCTCCTCTTGTCCCTACACACAACCCAAATATTTTGTATCACACGACTGACCCACTGATAGAGGGTCTGGTTAACTCCTTCATTACCGGTGCCTGCCGTTCTTTTAGCTTAATTCTGGATACTATTAGACGATTATATTCAGCTTGAAAAGGGCCTCCAGCAATTAACAGGCTTCGAACTATCTCACTTAACCCTTTTTACTGCCTCAGAGCCTTCTTAACCCCTTATTGGCGGCGCTCGACTTAAGTCGTGCACCAATTTGCAGCAAGTTAGGAGCATTATTAAGGTTTTTAAAGGGTTAAAATAGAGTGCAAATGGCCGGGAGCACAGCGGGCCAGACAGCTGACTCCCAGGGCTTACCGCCACCCATTAACTCATGTTCCCTGTGTTCTCGAGAGGCCGGCAGTGTAGCCAGTAGTGAGCATAGCTGGGAAAAATATACCGATATATGCTAAACTCCCATGTTCGTGGCATCACTGCAAGAGAACCACGAGTGCTACGTAGCTCGTTCTGGTCTCATTTTGAAGCTTTTAGCGCCTAGTATATTGCTAAATATTTTTTTTTTTCATGTAGATGCTTGATTTATCATACAGGAGGGCCTGAATATGCCCAAATGAGCCCAAAACACCCTGCTTGACAAGGGTTAAACTGCACAAAACCGTCTAAATATAGCAAGAATAAAAGTAAAAAGACGTCGCCGGTACAGAAGGGGCCAAAGATTAGCAGATACCGGTACTGTAGATAGATAGATAGATAGATAGATAGATAGATAGATAGATAGATAGACGATTATTTTCATCTTAGGAAGGCCATACATCCAAGTACGAGAGTTAATCAAGGGTGTCTTTATCCTTTTGATTCCTAGAGGTCCTTTCTCCAAGTACAATTGTCAGGCAGTAACATAAATACTCTTAAGATATTGTAGTCTGATTGAAAATAGTCGTTGGCCTATATAGTTTATAGCTGTAAACATGAATAAGTGTGAAAACCTTTGCCAATTCCAATGTGATCTAAGATTTAATAGTTGATTTAAGAAACTGAACTTGATATTACCCAACATCCTAAGATATAATACTTTCCTACGTGATTTATCCATTACAAATAATAATAAAAACAAAAACAAAAACATCTAAACAACAAATCATATGAGTTTGGGCATTAAAGCAAGACAGGTTTACACAACAATGTCGTTCATGCCAGAAGGATTACATTACAACCTCATTACTAAGACTACATCAAATCTCTGCAAACACTGAAGTAAGGTATTGATTTTGTTGTAAACTATATCGTGAACATATGTGCAATTTATCAGTTCCTATCTAGAAGTAAGTTATTGATTTTGTTGCAAACTAAATCGTGACAATATGTGCAATTTATCAGTTCCTATCTAGAAGTAAGTTATTGGTTGTGTTGCAAACTAAATCGTGTGAATATGTGCACTTCATCAGTTTAGGCTATATCTACTAATCATAATATTATACTATTATCTGCGACCGACCGTAAGAAACTGTTCTTGGCGAGCACTTCCCCTTCTATTCTCGACTGCACTAACTTACAATTGTCTTCACCTCCAGTGGCAAATATATAAATAGGTAGAATAGGATAATTTATGTGTTTGTGCAACCTAGAACTGTTCCTCCCCATTTATTTTATGATAATGAGAGTAAGAAAGGTAATATCAACCACCCTGGTCTCAACTGATTTATGATAATGAGAGTAAGAAAGGTAATATCAACCACCCTGGTCTCAACTGATTTATGATAATGAGAGTAAGAAAGGTAATATCAACCACCCTGGTCTCAACTGATAATGAGAGTAAGAAAGGTAATATCAACCACCCTGGTCTCAACTGATAATGAGAGTAAGAAAGGTAATATCAACCACCCTGGTCTCAACTGATAATGAGAGTAAGAAAGGTAATATCAACCACCCTGGTCTCAACTGATAATGAGAGTAAGAAAGGTAATATCAACCACCCTGGTCTCAACTGATAATGAGAGTAAGAAAGGTAATATCAACCACCCTGGTCTCAACTGATAATGAGAGTAAGAAAGGTAATATCAACCACCCTGGTCTCAACTGATAATGAGAGTAAGAAAGGTAATATCAACCACCCTGGTCTCAACTGATAATGAGAGTAAGAAAGGTAATATCAACCACCCTGGTCTCAACTGATTTGGCGGCAACAAGAATGGGACTATTTTACTCTGAGAGCGCTTCAGTTCGCCATCAATTTCTTTTAATAATAATTGAATTAGTAATATAAAGCCAGCCCTCATTTTGTATACCACTGACATTGGCGACAGCTAGAATGTAACTATTAAATTCTTAGAGCGCTTGCAAATGATTCGTCTGGCGTTTCGTTTAAAGGGGGTCACCTGCATTTTTTCTCTTTCTCTCATTTTCTCTCTTTCTCTGGCTTGTATCCATTCGGCCCCATTCAGCCAACTTTAGTAAGACGTTTATTCCCATCCAGGTGTCAACATCTTCCTGGCGAGCGATAGCGAGCCAGCATTGTATGGAGAAATCCGGCTTCGCCGGAGAAATTTTTCTATCGAAAAATATAAAAATTTAGCTTGCTGTCAAAACAAAACTATATATATGCTGGCTCGCTACCGCTTGCCAGGAAAATATTGACACCTGGATGGGGATAAATGTCTTAAAACAGTAGGCTGAATGGGGCCGAATGGATATACAGCCCAGAGAGAGAGGGAGAGAGGGAGCAAAAAGCGAGGTGGGCTCCCTTAAGGATAATGGCAGAAGTAAGGTCATACCATACCCCTCTGCGCAGGTCATAACATACCCCTCTGCGCAGGTCATAACATACCCCTCTGCGCAGAACTTATTTGGAATGAAAATACTATGATTATGTTTATGTTACGGTTACAACAGTTCGTCATAAGCTTCTTTGAATCATAATGCAAGTAATAACGTAAGGCCTATCACGGTG
>CM064532.1:31610997-31655896 GCA_032716605.1 Paralithodes platypus | reverse complement strand
ATAGGGGAGGTGTGGTGGAGTGGTCTTGCCAGGGCCTAGGGTAATTCCAAAGGTACCGGGTTCAAATCACGATGTAATTGTATCAATGGGAGAAGATATTATTGGGATGGGAATTGTTGCTTGCTGTACCTAGTATCAGTGCGGCATTACCACAGAAGACAACGAAACGTCAATAAAATACTCTCATTGATTTCCCTGATTAAATAGCCACTGTATGAATATTCCCATATTCAAACTACAATATGCTATAGGGGTGCAAATGCTCTGGAGAGTTTATCTGCCTCAACAGGTGGCGTTTTGGGTTGTGTGTTTGGTAAGTTGTGAGAGTCCGAGGGAGGGGGTGAGACAGTGAAGAACGGGAACGATTGGGGTTGGCTTAGGAGATGGGGGTCGTTTCGGGCCATTGAGCTGAGCACCGTGCCTCATGTTGAAGGCAGAGATGGCAGCGTGCTCTGTGTAGTTGTACTATACGTGCTTAAAATGTCTCACTCCCTAGATGGAACAACGACCTCAAGGGCTTCACTGTTCATTGTAAAGCGCGTGTGTTGAATGGTTAAGGCTCTCAGCCTCTATTATGCCCGAGAGGATGTTAGTAGTAAGTTGGAAATATAGAAAAAACAAAAAAAAAAAAAAAAAAAAAAAAAAAATACTTATATATATATATTATAATTAATTATCAGGGTGGATTTCAGGGTAAACCCTTTTCATAAATTAATGGCAAAATTCGGGAGGACAAAAAACAAAATAAGACTAATTTAATCTATGGGGGGGGGGACCCCCCCCCCCCCCCCATTAGGGTTGGAGGTCTTTGATATGATGGAGATATTACACCTTTAAAGTTATCGATAGATAGAAAAGAAAAAAATTTAAGGCATTGTGAGAATGAAAAATGTCGTTGCTAAGGGGCAGGGTAAGCTGTAAACACAAGACTTAGGTAATACAAAAACAGGGACTGCATACGGTAGGGCTCGGGGGGGGATGCAGTTTCGTTTCGCAATTTACAAAAGGTACATTTACTACTGTTATATTGTATTATCATCATCATTATTATTAATAATCATTGTATTATTAGTAGTATAGTAGCAAGGGGAAGAAGAGGAGGGCGGCGGAGGATAGGGAAGAGCGGCGGAGGATATAGATAAGAGGAAGAGGATGGAGGAGTAAGTGGTGGTGAAATAAGAGGGCGTGAGGGTTAAGTGGAAGGAGGAGGGATCTTCCATGCCGACTGTGAGCTTTGATCCTCACGCTCGTTCTTAAGGAATCTTGAATCAACTCTGTACATGAATCTCTAAACTATTTGTTTTCTTTGCTTACACGTGTGTATGTAAACTGGTTGAAATGTATGGTAGCAGTTGTCTCAAATGCTCAAAGAACATTAGCATTTATCACCCATCCACATAATTATGCTCGCACTACAATGAGACAACAGGAAACAGTATAACCCTGCCATGTTAGGCATCGGACATTTTTCATTCTCACTCCTTAGATTATTTTTTTTTTTTTTCTGTTTCCTATCTATCGATAACTTTAAAGGTGATGTAATATCTCCATTCATATTAACAGACTCACCCTCAAGGGTCATAGAGTAAAATTAGTCTTCTTATTTTTGTCTCCCGCGCCGGAATTTGCCATTAAATTTATGGATGAAAGGGTTTTACTGAATCACCCTGTATATATATATATATATATATATATATATATATATATATATTATGTTATTTATATATTTATGTATTTATTTATTTATATCTTGAGGTTTTCGACATACTATTGAATCCAACTGTACATGAGGCTCTTGGTCTCCCTGCCTGGCTCCCTTGAAAGACGCAGGGCAGACCAGGGTGATTAATGTAAGAGTACAGGGGGTGTCATGAAAGATGGGTGTAAGGGTGAGGGAGGTAGAAAAAGACGTCACCGGTACGGAAAGGGTTAACAGTACGGTCGTTTGATTTAGGGTTTTCTGTTGTCGGTCTGTTAATAAGGGGAGGTCTCCACTTGAGGGATTTTTTTTTCTTGACCCCTTTCTCCCTCATGTTTAGCCCCATTGCTTTTGATATTGAGAAACGTTTGCCCCATTAGTTTAGCGATTTTAAGAACTTTTTCACTCCATATTAAGACCTTTCGTGCAATTCAGGTGTCGATTATATCCTGGCGAGCGATAGCGAGCCTGTAATTTAAGAGGAACCGGCCTTCGGCCGGGACATTTTTCTACCGAAAAATGTACAAATTTATCTTGAAAGGGACTCAAGGGGGTGTAATATTAAGCTTGATGGAGGTCTAGAGAACAAACTAAATACCTCCCCTTCATAAGGATTCGCGGTCTGTTATTATCTTACGCATGCTTCCTGTTCAATACTCGACATTTTGCTTCTTATCCCCTGTGTTTAATTGGGGATAAATTTACATAGTTCGTCAGTTACCTCTTTCACGCTAGCCCTGTTAGAAAGAGAGAGAGAGAGAGAGAGAGAGAGAGAGAGAGAGAGAGAGAGAGAGAGAGAGAGAGAGAGAGAGAGAGAGAGAGAGAGAGAGAGGAGAGGGAGGGAGAGAGAGGAGAGGGAGGGAGAGAGAGGAGATGATAGGGAGAGAGAGAGGAGAGGAGAGAGGAGAGGGAGGGAGAGGAGAGAGAGAGAGAGAGAGAGAGAGAGAGAGAGAGAGAGAGAGAGAGAGAGAGAGAGAGAGGAAAAAAACAAAGCCTGGACATTAAGCTATATATACACATTTTCGCCCCCTTTCTTTCATGTTTCCCCCAGGACGAACGCCAACACCTACCCAGACCATCTCGATTAGACACATTTTCGCCCCTTTCTTTCATGTTTCCCCCAGGACGAACACCAACACCTACCCCACACCATCTCGACACCGCCTCTCACAGCCCCTTGACGCCAAAGAATACTTTAGTCAACGACGGATTATCAGCGCTTCTGGCATTGAAACGTTTTTTTCTTTTCTGTTTTTGACGTCGGGGATTTAACTCTCCTTTCCTGTCGTGTAAAAAAAAAAAAATAATAATAATAAAAAAACACACATACGCACGCACGCACCCCCCCCCCCCCCCCCCCACACACACACATACGCACGCACCCCCCCCCCCCCACACCCACACGCACACACACCCACACACCCACAAACACACACACACACACACACACACCGCTTGGACAGAGAAAGTCAATCCCTCTCAAGTGTTACGATTTGTGTGTATTTAGTTCCTTATTTTATCTAAGCCCATTCCGTACCGGCGATGTCTTTTGTATTTTATTCAAGCTGTATTTAGACGTTTTAATTGTATGCAGCTTGGCAAGGATCTGTGGGACTTAAAAGGGTTGATTGGAATAGCTCGAAGCCTTGTAATTGCTGGAGATCCTACCTAAACTGCATAAAATCGATTAGTAGTAGCCAGTTTAAAATAACAAGGATTTCGACGGTACAGAAGGGGTTAAGAAAGAGAACTGAACACAAATTTGGCCTCAAAGAGCAATCATTGTAAATTAACCTAGCCTCAGCTCAGCGATAGATTGCACTTGACCAGTAGAAAAATAAAATAAAAACAAAAATACCGGCAACCCAACTGCCGTGTGCTGTTGTAGTGCCAAATACGGTGTTGTGGTGCCAAATACGGTGTTGTGGTGCCAAATACGGTGTTGTGGTGCCAAATACGGTGTTCTGGTGCCAAATACGGTGTTCTGGTGCCAAATACGGTATTGTGGTGCCAAATAAGGTGTTGTAGTACCAAATAAGGTGTTGTGGTGCCAAATAAGGTGTTGTGGTGCCAAATAAGGTGTTGTGGTGCCAAATAGGTGTTGTAGTACCAAATACGGTGTTGTGGTGCCAAATAAGGTGTTGTGGTGCCAAATAAGGTGTTGTGGTACCAAACAAGGTGTTGTGGTGCCTAATAAGGTGTTGTGGTACCAAATACGGTGTTGTGGTGCCAAATAAGGTGTTGTAGTGCCAAATACGGTGTTGTAGTTCCAAATACGGTGTTGTGGTGCCAAATAAGGTGTTGTGGTACCAAATAAGGTGTTGTGGTGCCAAATAAGGTGTTGTGGTACCAAATACGGTGTTGTGGTGCCAAATAAGGTGTTGTAGTGTAGTATAGAGCTGGGGTGTCGTGTACTGGAAGCCCCGGTGGTGTCTTTCTTTGGCTCCTAAGCTTCGGAATCCTCACCTATCCCCCCCCCCCACCCCCATCCCCATCCCCCACCCCCCCACCCCCATCCCCATCCCCCCACCCCCATCCCCATCCCCACCCCCTACCCCCATCCCAGCTCAACTCGTCCACTACGTACGCTCATTGTCGTATCAATAATTCTCGTTGACCAGGTGGTCAGGCGAAAGTACACACACACTGACACATACACACACACACAGAGCAGTTTTTTTCTTCTCCTTTGGGTTATCGGCATTTACTTCTTTCTATATTAAACTGTTGTACTACACTACCAAGTGTGCGAAGGAGAAAGCTACATATTTAGATAATATATGAACTTGTGTTTTGAAGTCATGTTTTCCTATACCTTGGTTGGGAACCATAGCAAAAAAAAAAAAAAAAAAAAAAAGAAAAAAAAAATCACAAGCATATGGACGGGGGGAAAAAAACGAAGAAAACGAAACCCTTCGATTCCAGTGAACATCCCCAGAGACTGGCTCAGGTACTTGTTATGAGGTTAGGCTTACTCTTATGGCCGAAGTTAAAGGCTGTATATTTCTTCTCTCGGAGGACAGTAGATGTTTGCTAATTGTGTCTGATCTGGAGGGAATTGTGTAGTTTATATTTTCCCACTAATATTCGTGTTTTCTTTTCTTCAAAATTGCAGTGATTGGCTCATAGGTGGAACTGTGTGTTTTTTTTTTTTTTTTTATTTATTACCTCTCGCAATGTAAAATTTCTTTATTATATCATTATATTAGGTTCGCTCTATTGAGGGCTGGTCCTATCCAGAGTGAGGTTCGGCATCCTCTACCCAACCTTAGCCGTTTCTGTCTGTCTCTTTTACTGTCCTCCCCTTGTACAATTCACCTACTAGACGAGACAGAGTAAGGAGCGAAGGAACGCGAGAGTGGTCCCAGACCCTATTAATTGGAACTTTTAAAATGTTGTTTCGGTTCGGGCTTTTATCTCAAGTATCCCCCCCCCCCCTTATGGGGTATGTGCCTGAGTACATATATACATACATACATACATAAATGTATACAAACATACATATACATGCATACCCTACACACATACATACAGTAAATACGTACATACATAGCCTACATACATACATACATATATACAGTACATAAATACTATTGACATTTCAGTTGATTATTCCAGTGATTAATGCTAATAGAAGGATGCTATGGTTTTTTCCAGACATGTGATTGTGATGAAGTATATAACTTTTGATCGCCTTTCTAATTTAGCTCGTCAATTACTTATAAGCTTATAACGGTACTTTGGAAGAGAACAAATGGCCTTTAAGGGGGTAGTACTCGGTTTTTCTGGCCCCCCTTCTCCCTCATGTTTAGCATATTAGTTTTTGAGATTTCAGATATGCCTTACGGTAGTTGGCGATTTTGATACCTTTCGCCCCATTTCGTTGTCAACATTTAGACCTATCGTGCCATTTAGGTGTCGATTTTTTTCCTGGCGAGTGAAAGCGAGCCTGTAATTTGAGAAGGAACCAGCTTTTTCTACCGACAAATGTACAAAATTATCTTGAAAAGGGGTCTAGGGGGTATTTTCATAAAGCTTCATGGAGGTCTAGCGAGGAAACTAAAAAACAGATTACTAAATAAATATATAGACCAAAAACCAAGTACTACCCCCTTATAACCATCAATCTTCTGCTACTTCCATCTATGCTTGCAAAGTTTGAAACCCACAATAATTCAGTTTCTCCCGAACGCCTTCAAGTTGTTTGGGGAATTCTTGATGAGTGGCCTTCTGAAGTGTTTAGGAGAGGGGTCATTTGTGCTGGTGTTGTTCTTGTTGATGGTGATTTAGGTGTTGTTGGTGATGGTGGTGGTGTTGGTTGTTGTGGTGGTGGTGGTGGTGCTGATGGTGGTGGTGGTTGTGGTGGTGGTGTTTATTGGTGGAGTTGATGGTGCTGGTGGTGGTTGTGGTGGTGATGATGACGGAGGTGTTGTTGTAGGATATTATTTTGCCGTTTCGGTGTCCTTGTACTTGTTGTTAGAGGTGGTGCAATTGTCGATGGTAGTCTGTAGATTTTAATGGTGTTGATATTATTATGATGATGATGATGATGATGGTGAAGGTATTGTTATTGGTGGTGGTGGTGTTAGTGTCGTATGAAGTTGGTTTATTATCAGTTCTTCCTTTTTATTATGATAGTGGTGGAGGTAGTGTTATTAGTGGAGGTAGTGTTATTGGTGGTGGTGGAGGTAGTTTTATTGGTGGAGGTAGTGTTATTGGTGGTGGTGGAGGTAGTTTTATTGGTGGTGGTGGAGGTAGTGTTATTGGTGGTGGTGGAGGTAGTTTTATTGGTGGTGGTGGAGGTAGTGTTATTGGTGGTGGTGGAGGTAGTTTTATTGGTGGAGGTAGTGTTATTGGTGGTGATGGAGGTAGTTTTATTGGTGGTGGTGGAGGTAGTGTTATTGGTGGTGTTGTTAACCCCTTCTGTACCGACGATGTCTTATTAATTTTTATTCTAGCTATATTTAGACGATTTTGTGCAGTTTAAGTAGGATCTGTGGTAGTAAGAATGGTTAAGCGAGATAGTTCGAAGCCTGGTAATTGCTGGAGGCCCATTTTAAGCTGAATAGAATCGTCTAATAGTAGCCAGAATAAAGTTAAAAGGACGCCATCGGTACTGAATGGGTTAATGGTGTTGTTATTGTCGTATGGAGCTGGTATAATATGTTCTTCCTTCCTCTGGTGTTCTAGAGAGGGTCCATTTGTACTTTGGCCCCCTACCCTACTGTCTTTAGAGGCAGGGAAGTGTGTCAGGTATGCCTAATGAATGGTTCTGGCTGGTGTTGGTGGTGGTGGTGTTTATGGTGGTGGTGGTGTAGTTTGTGGTGGTGATGGTGGTTGTGTGGGTGGTTTTTGTGGTGGTGACTATTGGTGGTGGTGGTGGTGGAGTTGGTGGTGGTAACGTTATTGGTGGTGGTGGTTATGTTGGTGGAATTGGTGGTGGTGTTTGTGGTGGTGACGTTATTGGTGGTTGTGGTGGTAGTATATATGGTGGAGTTAGTGATTGGTGTTGCAGGTGTTTATGTTGGTGGTGTTTATGTTGGTGGTGTTTATGTTGGTGGTGTTTGTGGTGGTGACGTTCTTGGTGGTTGTGGTTGTGGTGGTAGTATATATGGTGGAGTTAGTGATTGGTGTTGCAGGTGTTTATGTTGGTGGTGTTTATGTTGGTGGTGCTTGTGGTGGTGACGTTCTTGGTGGTTGTGGTTGTGGTGGTAGTATACAGTATATGGTGGAGTTAGTGATTGGTGTTGCAGGTGTTTATGGTGGTGGTGGTTATGTTGGTGGTGTTTGTGGTGGTGACGTTCTTGGTGGTTGTGGTGGTAGTATACAGTATATGGTGGAGTTAGTGATTGGTGTTGCAGGTGTTTATGGTGGTGGTGGTAATGTTGGTGGTGTTTGTGGTGGTGACGTTCTTGGTGGTTGTGGTTGTGGTGGTAGTATACTGTATATGGTGGAGTTAGTGATTGGTGTTGCTGGTGTTGGTGGTGGTGGAGGCATATTGGTGGTGGTTGGGATGTTGGCGTTTCTGGTGCTAGTGTTGCTGTTTGTGGTGGTGTTAGGGTGGTGGTAGAATTGGTGATTAATGTATTTGTATTTTTAAACTAGTTATACGAACATTTGCTTGTCATTAATGTTGATGGAGCTAAGAAATACGTAGCAAGTTTGGTATATGTATGTTCAAGACTCCATGGCATTCTCTAGAGTATAATGTCTTGGAACAACAATTACCTTACGAAGTACATACATATATTCGAAGTTTGCAATAGGTATTATATTGAAGTTTCAATTCAATCTTAAATATAATAAAGGTATCGGTTTATTACGAATTATATAATTGCCAAAATAATATTACAGTATATTATAGCGAACAGATAGATAGTTATAGTAAAGCAAATCACAATGGTAAATGAGTAGTAGTAGTAGCAGTAGTAGTAGTAGTAGTAGTAGTAGTAGTAGTAGTAGTTCCAGTTCAAGTTCAATGTCTTTATTTAATAACATACATACAATAAATATATATACATTAAATATCTTAAAAATTAATGCATTATAGAAATTTAAAAACAAGTTCTTGCATTGCAATTTAGTGTTAAAAGTGAAATTTATAAAATATGCTGTGGATACATTGCAGACAGTAGTAGTAGTAGTAGTAGTAGTAGTAGTAGTAGTAGTAGTACATAATAATAATATGAATAATAATAATACTAATACTAATAATAATAATAATAATAATAATAATAATAATAATAATGATAATAATAAGCACAAATACCTCACACCGAAAATATTTAAATTACACCAAATACCGTCCACAAATCACCCTCTCCCCGATCTGCCAGGCCATGAATCAAGTTGGCCCATAATTCAACGTCTTCCCCGGACAACTTGCAAGGGGCCATGCATCTTAGGGCCAGAAGGGTTGTGTGGGAGAGGGTTAATGGCTGTGTGGGGGTGGTAATGAAGCGGAACGAGAGAGAGAGAGAGAGACAGAGAGAGGTGAGTGAGTAGGTGTGTGTGTGTGTGTGAGTGAGTGAGTGAACAGAGAGAGAGAGAGAGAGTAAGAGGTGTGAGCGAATGTGTGTGAGTGAGTGAAAAAGAGAGAGAGTAGGGGTGTGTGTGTGACAGGACGTGCATATTGCTCTCATAGTGTTTTAATAAGTTCTAAAGCTACAGCGATTAATGGTTAGATTACTATGGTAAGTTATATATATATATATATATATATATATATATATATATATATATATATATATATATATATATAATATATATATATATATATAAGTATATACTATAAGTATATATAAGTTAATATTATATAAGTATGTACAGTCGTAAACACTAAGTAGGTTACAGCCATTTGAATCCTTGAACCCTTAACACCTTTAGTACGATGACTTTTTTGTTTAATATTCCGACTAACATCATACGATTTATATACTGTATTACAAGAATTAACTCCCTTGCATGCTTCATGAAATAAAAAGAGCTTGAATGATTTTACTGCATTTATAATGTTCCAGCTCTTAACACAATACGTTTACTTGCATAATATTATTTGTAATTGTCCTCACTTGTTAAGCACTTTGAATTATACATTATTGAATTTGTGTTGTTGATCTTAGTATCGTGGTATAATATAGTTTGTTTCCTTTATATCGAATTATCCAGCAAATAATAAGAACGTGTTATTATTGTGTGTATAACACTAGCCTACACTATATGGCAATGGCTTATAATGTTATTTTGGGATATTATATTTTGGTTATTTTTTCAGAAACCCTTCAAGGCAAGCACCTCTCCCCCAGCAAGCACCACCTCTCCCCCAGCAAAGCACCACCTCCCCCAGCAAAGCACCTCTCCCCCCAGCAAAGCACCTCTCCCCCAGCAAGCACCTCTCCCCCCAGCAAGCACCTCTCCCCAGCAAAGCACCTCCAAAGCACTCCCCCAGCAAAGCACTTCTCCCCCCAGCAAGCACCACCTCCCCCACCAAAGCAACTCTCCCCCACCAAAGCACCACCTCCCCCAGCAAAGCACCTCTCCCCCCAGCAAGCACCACCTCCCCCAGCAAAGCACCTCTCCCCCCAGCAAGCACCACCTCCCCCAGCAAAGCACCTCTCCCCCAGCAAAGCACCTCCTCCCCAGCAAAGCACCTCCTCCCCAGCAAAGCACCTCCTCCCCAGCAAAGCACCTCCTCCACAGCAAAGCACCACCTCCCCCAGCAAAGCACCTCTCCCCCAGCAAAGCACCTCTCCCCCAGCAAAGCACCTCTCCCCCAGCAAAGCACCACCTCCCCCAGCAAGCACCACCTCCCGCAGCAAGCATCACCTCCCCCAGCAAGCACCTCTCCCCCAGCAAGCACCACCTCCCCCAGCAAGCACCTCTCCCCCAGCAAGCACCACCTCCCCCAGCAAGCACCTCTCCCCCAGCAAAGCACCTCTCCCCCAGCAAGCACCACCTCCCCCAGCAAGCACCACCTCCCCCAGCAAGCACCACCTCCCCCAGCAAGCACCACCTCCCCCAGCAAGCACCACCTCCCCCAGCAAGCACCACCTCCCCCAGCAAAGCACCTCCTCCCCAGCAAAGCACCTCCTCCCCCAGCAAAGCACCTCCTCCCCCAGCAAAGCACCTCCTCCTCCAGCAAAGCACCTCCTCCCCCAGCATTTACACCTCCCCCAACAATCACCACCTCCCCCAGCAAGCACCACCTCCCCCAGCAAGCACCACCTCCCCCTGCAAGCACCACCTCCCCCAACAAGCCCCACCTCCCCCAGCAAGCACCACTTCCCCCAGCAAGCACCACCTCCCCCAGCAGCAACCACCTCCCCCAACAAGCCCCACCTCCCCCCAGCAAGCACCACCTCCCCCTGCAAGCACCACCTCCCCCAAACAAGCCCCACCTCCCCCAACAAGCCCCACCTCCCCCAGCAAGCACCACTTTCCCCAGCAAGCACCACCTCCCCCAGCAAGCACCACCCTCCCCCAACAAGCCCCCACCTCCCCCAGCAAGCACCACCTCCCCCCGCAACCACCACCCTCCCCCAACAAGCCCCACCTCCCCCAACAATCACCACCTCCCCCAACAATCACCACCCGTCCCCCAACAATCACCACCCTCCCCCAACAATCACCACCTCCCCCAACAATCACCACCTCCCCCAGCAATCACCACCTCCCCCAGCAAGCACCACTTCCCCCAGCAAGCACCACTTCCCCCAGCAAGCCCCACCTCCCCCAACAAGCACCACCTCCCCCAGCAAGCACCACCTCCCCCTGCAAGCACCACCTCCCCCAACAAGCCCCACCTCTCCCAACAATCACCACCTCCCCCAACAATCACCACCTCCCCCAGCAATCACCACCTCTCCCAACAAGCACCACCTCCCCCAGTAAGAAAACCACCTCCCCCATCAAGCACCTCATCCCCCAGCAAGCACCACCTCCCCCAGCAAGCCCCACCTCCCCCAACAATCACCACCTCCCCCAGCAAGCACCTCCTCTCCCAGCAAGCACCACCTCCCCCAGCAAGCACCACCTCCCCCAGCAAGCACCACTTCCCCCAGCAAGCACCACCTCACCCAACAAGCACCACCTCACCCAACAAGCACCACCTCCCCCAGCAATCACCACCTCCCCCAGCAAGCACCTCCTCCCCCAGCAACCAGCTCTTCCCTAAACAACCTTATCTTTCACCACAAACACACTGATTACCATGTAGTAGATTCCCATTTCCAACTCAAGCACCCCTCCCACTGCAAGATTTTCCTCCCACCCCAAGCATTTCAAATAACAATCCCCCCACCCCCACCCTTCCCCCACACCCCAACCAAACCGTGTTCAGTTGTGTAGGCTACATGTATTCTGCTTGACTTAAGACATCCATTCCTAAAAATCACAATTGCAAGTTTATACAAAAAATAGCAGCAGGTCTTACTCGACCATAACGAATCAGTTTTCTTATCCAATTGAGTGGCAGATTTCTTTTTGGTAATTAGACATTTATAATTCCATATCAACAGTAGTTCATAAGAAAACATACATAAATATAGAGATAATAATACAAGGGACTGGAGTTCTCGAAAAGGGACTCCAGTCCTGACGCTATTCTTGACTTACAGAAGGGTTGAAAGCCTCTGAAGTCCTATTTTAACTAACTAGATAATACATATCTTTAATTGTAAACTCTATATATATATTATTTTAAGTTTCTTGGAATGCATTGTCCTAATCCTTTCTTTCAATAATTTGATGACCATGTTTCGTTATATAACCGGCAACGTCCTTTTAAACTGTATGCTGGCTACTATTAGACGATTTTATTCAGTTTATAAAGGACCTTCAGCCATGAACAGGCTTCGAACTATCTCACTTAACCATTTTTACAACCACAGATCCTTCTTAAACTGCACGTAGTCTAAATCTAGATAGACTAAAATACAAAATACGTCGCCGGTCAATTTGACCACTTGCGAGTTTCTGGCTATAAGGAAGTTGGAGTTGTAGACGTCGATATTTAGCAGAATTACCAGCTAAAATACGGTTTTAGTTCATTTATAAATACATACAATCCACTTGAGCATACTCTTTAGCCATCAGAAACTTACATTATTATTGCATTTATGTTTACTATCGATGTCTACAGCTCCAACTTCCTTATAGAACGAAACTCGCAAGTGGTCCATTGACCTCCTAAAATATTACCGCTCGGCAGGGAGAGTTATGGACGGAGTAATCGCCAAACTTTCGCCTCTTTACCCTCGTTAAGAACTCTGGAAAGTTGGCGATCAATTATGACAAAGGTTATGATCGGGAAGGGGCGGGATGCGTCACGACTCCGATCACGGTGGTGGTGGTGATAACTGGAGTCGTTAAGGGGAGATGGGCTGTTTTTCTGGCCCCGCCTTCTCCCTCATGTTTATCCCCATTGTTTTTTTAGATTTTAAGACGTTCGCCCCATTAGTTTGTCGATTTTAGGACCTTTCGCCCCAGTTCTGTCAATTTTAAGATCTTTCGTGCCATTTAGGTATCGAGTTTTTCCTGGCAAGCAATAGCGAGCCTGTAATTTAAGAGGAACCAGCCTTCAGCCGGGACATTCTTCTACCGAAAAATGTACACATTTATCTTAAAAGGGGATCAGGTGGGTGTAATTTGAAGCTTGATGGAGGTCTAGGGAACAAACTAAAAAACCTCCCCTTAACCCTTCCTGTACCGATCCCGTCCCTTTAATATTACTCTGGCTACTGTTAGACGATGTTATTCAGTTTAACCCTCTCCGACATATGACGCAATTTTGAGCCTATTGGGGATACTTTAAAGCCTTTATTACCATCAGGGGTATTTAGAAACCTTTAGTTTAGTTACTTCAACCTCTGCAGTTGTCTTTGAGTTAGCTGTGGGCAGAAAACTAATTTTGAAGAGGTAATTATAAGAGTGAGAGAACTCCATTTCTTATTGCTAATCTGGCAACCTCTGTGTCATATGAGTCTGAAGGGGTTAAAAAGGGCCTCCAGCAACTAACACGCTTCGAACTAGTTGCTTGGTCTTAACCCTCTTTGTCTGGTTTCTGGTTAGTATTAGATGATATTTATTCAGATTAGGAAGGGTGTACGGAAGTCAGAGGGTTAATTGAGAAAGTCTTTACCCTTATATTTCCCACAGATCCTTCCTAAGCTGTAGAAAAAAGTCTAGTGAGAGCCAGAATATACTGTCAAAATGCGTCATAATCTTCAAAGGGTTAAGGGGAGGCTGACCGTTTGTTTGGTCTATTAATTCATTTATTCATATATATTTTTTTAGTTTCCTCCCTAGACCTCCATCAAGCTTAGAAAAACACTCCGTATACCCCCCTTCAAGATAAATTTGTACATTTTTCGGTAGAAAAATGTGCCGGCCGAAGGCAGGTTCCTCTTGAAATTGCAGGCTCGCTATCGCTCGCCAGGAAATAATCGACACCTAAATGGCACGAAAGGTCTTAAAATTGACAACAAAATGGGGCGAAAGGTGTTAAAATCGCCAAACTAATGGGCCGAAGGTCTTATAATCTCAAAACTAGTGGGGCTAAACATTAGGGAGAAGGGGGTCCAGAAAAACGGCGCATCTCCCCTTAACCCCTTCGAAAACAATGATAATAGCTGTCTGTCTGTGTTGCATGGATACTAAAGGTGTTCTTGCCTTATTCGTGATGAGTACTTTGATGTAAAAGAAGACATATATTTGGTTAACTTAAATGTACATCTCGTATTTATTATGAATTTGCATATAGTTTACATTTGCAGAATAATTGTATAGACTTATCTTGTTATTTGACCAAACTGTCACCATTTTAAGTTAACATCATATATTTCATGATTGTTAGAGAGAGAGAGAGAGAGAGAGAGAGAGAGAGAGAGAGAGAGAGAGAGAGAGAGAGAGAGAGAGAGAGAGAGAGAGAGAGAGAGAGAGAGAGAGAGAGAGAGAGAGAGAGAGAGAGAGAGAGAGAGAGAGAGAGAGAGAGAGAGAGAGAGAATGTATATGGGGAGCATACAGAGTTAGAATTGGATTGGTGTTATATCAGGATCAACTAAATGGAATGTATTTTAATGTTTGTTCTTCTGTCTTTTCAGAGTGCGGATGAATCGAATCGGTAAGCTTAAAGTGACCCTCTACCATCATCATCATCATCATCACAATGCCTCTCGCCGCCACCGTCCAAAACACTAATTTATTTATATTTACAAGGAACTCTGACGACTATTATTGCACGTTGGAGGTATACTGTACACTAACATCTATGGTAATGAGGCTGACTGACCACATGCGCTATGCCCTTTAAGAATTTTTTTTTTTTTTTTGTCTTTATTTAAGGGGGGATGGGCCGGTTTTCTGGACCACTTTCTCCCTCATGTTTAGCCCCATTAGTTTTTAGATGTTAAGATGTTTGCCCCATTAGTTAGTCGATTTTAAGACCTTTCGCCCCCATATCTTCGTCAATATTTAGACATTTCGTGCTATTTAAGTGTCGATTCTTTCCCTGGCGAACGATAGTGAGCCTGTAATGTTGGAAGAACCGGCCTTTGGCGGGGAAATTTTTCTATCGAAAAATTTACAAATTAATCTAGAAGGGGGATCTGATGGATGTTTTTTTTTTTTAATGTGATGGAGGTCTAGGGAGGAAACTAGAAAAATAATTAATACATGCAAAAATAATGAATACATGCAAAAATCGCCCAAAAAGTGACTCACATTTGTAGGCTGTAAGTTGATTAGCATACAAGACTGTTTTCTTTATGCATTGTATAATTGCAAGGTTCTTATGGAAAACAAAGTAATATAGACAAAAAAAGTATTCTTCATATTTTTTACACACACACACACACACACACACGATAATAATGAGCTTAGCTCGCATTGCGTGGATTCCCCTAGACGAACAAGTAACTGAGTAACACACACACACACACACACACACACACACACACACACACACACACACACACACACACACACCTACACACACCTACACACACACACACACACACACCTACACACACCTAATCTATTAGCATACTTGTACTTGTAATTAATGTGAGACTTTTAACGATAATTAAATCAATTGTGTCATATATGGAGTGTGACGTGCGTAGACTGTCCTCGATATTACCCCCCCCCCCCTCCCCTTGCATCTAGTATAGTCACCCCTATATTATTCCTTTGTGTACGGTCGCGCTAATAAGTCATGTCGCTGCTGTCATTACGTTTGACTTGGTCTGTGCTGTATTAATGTCTGTCAGATGTTGAATAGGGTGGGTAAGTGTAGGAACATGTTTGTATATTTCACTTGATATGAAGAAATGAAGCTTAGATATTGCTGATACCAATTATTGAACAAAACATACTTGGTGTAAGAGACGATCACTTATTAGCGCGACTGTACGTTTGACATAGTACTTAGCCCATTTAATACCAGCGACGTCCTGTTCATCATATTCTGGACACTGTTAGACGATTGTATTCAGCTTAGGAAGGACGTCTATCCATTTAAAAGGCCACATAATATCTCGATTAAGCCTTTTAGCTACCATATATATCTCTTAAGGGGAGGTTTTTAGTTTGTTTCCTACTCCTCCAGCAATCTAAAAATGTCACCCCCTTGACCCCCTTTCAAGATAAATTTGTAAATTTTTCGGTAGAAAAATGTCCCGGCCGCCGAAGGCCGGTTCCTCTTAAATTACAGGATCGCTATCGCTCACCAGGATAAAATCGACACCTGAATGGCACGAAAGGTCTTAATATGGGGTGAAAGTTCTTAAAATTGCTAAACTAATGGGGAAAACGTTTTATAATATCAAAAGCAATGGGGCTAAACATGAGGGAGGTCAAGGTCAAGGTCAAGGTGCTAAACAAGGTCAAGAAAAAAATCCCTCAAGTGGAGATCTCCCCTTAAGCTTCATAAAATCGTCTAAATGTAGCTGAAATCAAATAAATGACACGTCACCGGTACTGTACGGTTAAATAATCATCACAATGCCTCTCGCCACCACCGTCCAAAACACTAAGTTATTTATATTAGCATTTATAAGAAACTCGGACGACTATTATTGCACATTAGAGGTATACTGTACACTAACATCTTACTTACCAGTACTGTGGTTCCATTAGGTATGATATGTGAATGGTATCAGTGATGAATCCACATGGAGTTTATAAAGATGCTAGCGCTGTAGTAAAAAGGGAATGGTAGCTAACTGTGATGAATCCATGTAGAATTTATAGATAGGATAGGGCTGTGATAAATATGGAATGGTATCAGTGATGAATCCACATGGAGTTTATAAAGATGCTAGCGCTGTAGTAAAAAGGGAATGGTAGCCAACTGTGATGAATCCATGTAGAATTTATAGATAGGATAGGGCTGTGATATATATGGAATGGTATCAGTGATGAATCCACATGGAGTATATAAAGATGCTAGCGCTGTAGTAAAAAGGGAATGGTAGCTAACTGTGATGAATCCACATGGAGTTTATAAAGATGCTAGCGCTGCTGTAGTAAATAAGGAATGGTAACTGTGATTAAGGGGATAGGGTTTATATTTATGGTCGATTATTTCATATATTTATAAAAAAAAAAAAAAAAAAAAAAAAAAAAAAAAAAAAAATCCTCCCTAGACCTCCATCAAACTTAAACAAAACATCCATTAGCCCCCCCCCCCCCCCCTCCCCTTCTAGATTAATTTGTATTTTTTTCGGTTGCAAATTTTCCCGACCTTTGTCCTAAATTACAGGCTTACTATCGTTCGCCAGGAAATAAATCGACACCCAAATAGAACGAAAGGTCTTAATATTGACAAATAAAATAGGGCGAAAGTGTTTAAAATCGACAAACTAATGGGGTAAACATCCTAAGATCTGAAAACTAATGGGGCTAAGCATGAGGGAGAAGGGGGCTCAGAAAAGCGACCCATCTCCCCTTAATCTATGGGGAGTTTCTAAAGATGATAGGACCGTGGTAAATGAGGAATGGTAACTGTGATGAATCTATATGGAGTTCTTTAACCCTTTCATGCATTTATGACGCAGAGGTTGCCAGATTAGCAATAAGAAATAAAGTTCTCTCACTCTTATAATTACCTCTCCAAAATTAGTTTTCTGCCCACAGCTAACTCAAAGACAACTGCAGAGGTTGAAGTAGCTTAGAGACTGCTGAGCTCTGGAACTCTCTCCCAGAATCAGTCTTTCCCTCTTCCTATGACTTAAATTGCTTCAAACTTCGTGTGTCCAGGCATTTTAGCTCGAACGTCCCTTGATTTCGGCCCTGTCACTCTTTGAAATCCGAGGGAGGCACTCGCTGCAGGCAGTTATGCCTTTTGTCTCCCTCATTCACATAGGAAAAAAAAACCGTGACGAACTCAGGCCCAGTTTGTCGTCTTATAACTTTTGCATCCGACCGTTCAATGAGAGAGAGAGAGAGAGAGAGAGAGAGAGAGAGAGAGAGAGGGAGAGCGAGAGCGAGAGAGACAGACCGAGAGAGACAGACCGAGAGAGACAGACCGAGAGAGACAGACCGAGAGAGACAGACCGAGAGAGACAGACAGAGAGAGAGACAGACAGAGAGAGAGACAGACAGAGAGCGAGAGAGAGACCGAGAGAGACCGAGAGACAGACCGACCGACCGACCGACCGACCGACCGACCGACCGACCGACCAAATCCGTAGGACCCCCCGCTGAACGGACGACTGTATTTACCTGCCCGGCGGTTCAAGGGCACCTCACGGTGATTGGAACGCCACCCTCATCAGTTTTAGCAAGATTTGTCGGGCTCAAGTTTTGTTGGCGAGCGAGCAATGGAGAGAGAGAGAGAGGGAGATCGTGTGCGTGTGTGTGTGTGTGTGCGCAACGGCGTGTGTTTTTTTATAGAATGGAGAGAGAGAGAGAGAGAGAGAGAGAGAGAGAGAGAGAGAGAGAGTGTGTGTGTGTGTGTGTGAGTGAGTGTGTGTATGCAAATGGTCGTGTGTTTTTTTTGTTTTTGTATTTATAGAGGAGTAAGAGAGAGTGATATATAGGTGTGTGTGTGTGCGCGTGTGGCCATATGATTGTGTATACATGTAGACGGATGCGTGTTTTTGTTCCGGGATGTACGTGTTACTGTGTCCTATCATCGTAATTATATTTAAGCATGGTTGTGTATTATTTCTTTATAATTAAGGGGAGACTGGCCGTTTGTTTGGTCTATTAATTAATTTATTTGTATATTTTGTTTTAATTTCCTCCCTAGACCTCCATCAAACTTAGAAAAACACCCCCTAGACCCCCCTTCAAGATAAATTTGTACATTTTTCGGTAGAAAAATTATCCGGCCGAAGGCCTGTTTCTCTTAAAATTGCAGGCTCGCTATCGCGAGCCTGGAAATAATGACACCTAAATGGCACGAAAGGTCTTAAATTTGACAACGAAATGGGGGCGAAAGGTGTTAAAATCACCAAACTAATGGGCCGAACGTCTTATAATCTCAAAACTAGTGGGGCTAAACGTTAGGGAGAAGGGGGTCCAGAAAAACAAGTCTGCCTCCCCTTAAGTGTATTAAAGAAGTAATAGTCTACCCGTATTCCATATTGCTAAATAATTGCATTATTTTTTTTGTATTTTATTTTGATTACCCGGTATATATATATTTAGTGTTTCATATGGACTTTATAATTATTAGATTGTATATTTCTCTATTATAATACAATCCCAATACCTTTGCTCCATGCTAATTGGGTGTTTGAGATACTAGGATATATTTTACCTGTGAATAATTTTATAACGTTATGTATATACTGTATTTAATAAAAGTTATCCTTCATATTTGATTTGCTTCCATATCGTACTTTTTCGGTAGGTACTAGCCGCAACATTTTGAAAGATGTATCTCTTTAGCTCAATAATTCATCATGAAGCATTATTTAACCCTCAGAGAGAGAGAGAGAGAGAGAGAGAGAGAGAGAGAGAGAGAGAGAGAGAGAGAGAGAGAGAGAGAGAGAGAGAGAGAGAGAGAGAGAGAGAGAGAGAGAGAGAGAGAGAGAGAGAGAGAGAGAGAGAGAGAGAGAGAGAGAGAGAGAGAGAGAGAAAATTTAACTTGATGCTTTATAGATTAGTTTCCCCTATATATAATTCTAAACGTTTAATCTACGGGATTGGCACATGTCCTTACACTGTCATTCTCCGTTTTCTTCTATATTGTCGTAAATATTTGATGATATACTTGGCAATTCCTGGAATGTCGAGTTCGAATGAATTATATATTTGCTACCGGGTGTTTCGACTTGCCTTATCATTATTGTTATTTATATTAGTATTAGTATTATTATTATTATTATTATTATATAATTATATACACATGCATATATATATATATATATATATATATATATATATATATATATATATATATATGTATATATAAAATATGAACCGTATTATATTTGTATTCATAGTCTACCTAAATTAACGTCTTCTGGCTACGATTTTATTCAGTTTCCAAAGGGCCTCCAGCAATGTATAGGCTTCGAACTATATCACTTAACCCTTTTTGCTACCACAGATCCTTGTTAAACTACACAAAATCCTCTAAATACAGGTTGAATTAAATAGAAAAGACGTTGCCGGTACAGAAGGGGTTAAGGTATTTTTGTTCTCTCTCTCTCTCTCTTCTTTTCTATCCTTTCTTTATTTCTTCTTTTCTATCCTTTCCTTCAACTTTCCTTTTCCATCGGATATGCCATCGCTACTAGAATTAAGTCCTGACCACCTCGTTTGGATCGTAAGGTCTGTGTGGCCAGTGTATCTATGTAAGTCTATGTAAGTCTCTCTCTGCAAGGTTGTTCACTTCCAACTGTCTTTATGTAAGACAATTGCCTGAGGGAACGGAGGGTGGGGAGAGAGAGCCTTCTTCTTTGCTATCATTTCCGTCCACCGTCCCTTACTCACGGGTTAGCTATCTATACTAGAATTAAGTCCTGACCACCTCGCTGGGATCGTAAGGTCTGTGTGGTCAGTGTCTCTATGTAAGTATATGTAAATCTCTCTCTCTCTCTCTCTCTCTCATATAAATAATTACCGTTTCAGCCAATCACGGACGGGCACCTGTATCTAATGACCATAATCTTGAAAATCACGTGTTATTACCCATCGATCAAAAGCGCAGTTGTGGGAATGGCTTGATTAGGAAATGAGCAGTAATTATATCTCGGAAGTGTTGTACAATTATGAGGATATAAAGTTATAGAAACTCTTGCCCGGTTTAATTCCTATGATTTCTCTACTTACCCTGGTTAAGGGGAGGTATTTAGTTTGTTCCCTACGTTTTCATCAAGCTTAAAATTACACCCCCTAGACCCCCTTTCAAGATAAATTTGTACATTTTTCGGTAGAAAAATTTCCCGGCCGGAGGCCGGTTGCTCTTAAATTACAGGCTCGCTATCGCTCGCCAGGTAAAAATCGACACCTTCATGGCACGAAAGGTCTTAAAATTGACAGTAATGGGGCAAAATGTCTTAAAATGTCCAAACTACTAGGGCGAACGTCTTAAAATCTCAAAACCAATGGGGGCTAAACATGAGGGAGAAAGGGGTAAAGAAAAAAACCATCAAGTGGAAATCTCCCCTTAACTTCACATGGTTCACTTCTTGGT
The DNA here is from genome assembly GCA_032716605.1 of Paralithodes platypus. Classification (NCBI taxonomy): domain Eukaryota; kingdom Metazoa; phylum Arthropoda; class Malacostraca; order Decapoda; family Lithodidae; genus Paralithodes; species Paralithodes platypus. The sequence continues at coordinate 31,635,050 of CM064532.1, read as the reverse complement.
CATTTGTTTTCATTTATTTATTATTTTTCTAGTTTCCTCCCTAAACCTCCATCAAACTTAAAAGAACAACCCCACGATCCCCCTTTAAGATATATAGTGCTGTATTAATGTCTGTCAGATGTTGAATAGGGTGAGTAAGTGTAGGAATATGTTTATTTATTTCACTCGATATGAGGAAATGAAACTTAGATATTGCTGATACCAATTATTGATCAAAATATACTTGGTGCCGAGACATCACTTATTAACGCAACTACATTTTTTGATAGAAAAAAATTCCGGCCGAAGGCCGGTTCCTCTGAAATTACAGGCTCGCTACTGCTCGCCAGAAAAAAAAATACACTTAAATGACACGAAAAGTCTTAATATTGACAAAGAAATTGGGCGAAAGATCTTAAAATCGCCAAACTAATGGGCTGAACGTCTTAAACTCTGAAAACTAAAGAGGCTAAGCATGAGGGAGAAGGGGTTCCAGAAAAACCGACCATCTCCCCTTAATAAATGTAATAGTTTATCATCATAGCCGGATCGTGTTGCTTAAGGGATAGTCGCGTGTGAATATTTTGAGACGTACTCGGGAATTTACTTGCAGTAGGATCCGTTTGTTTGGTCTATTAATTCATTTATTCATATATTTTTGTTAGTTTCCTCCCTAGACCTCCATCAAGCTTAGAAAAACACCCCCTAGACCTACCTTCAAGATAAATTTGTACATTTTTCGGTAGAAACATTTCCCGGCCAAAGGCCGGTTCTTCTTAAAATTGCAGGCTCGCTATCGATAGCTCGCCAGGAAATAATCGTGACCTAAATGGCACGAAAGGTCTTAAAAATGACAACGAAATGGGGCGAAAGGTGTTAAAATCGCCAAGCTAATGGGCCGAACGTCTTATAATCTCAAAACTAGTGGGGCTAAACATTAGGGAGACGGGGGCCCAGAAAAACGGTCTGCCTCCCCTTAAGCGAGCTACACACACACACACACACACACACACACACACACACACACACACACACACACACACACACACACACACACTCATACACAAACTCATACTAACACACACACACTCTCACACACACACACTAACACACACACACACACACACACACTCTCTCTCGAGTGTGCAAACCACGAATGGGTATACAAGATTTTGTAAAAATTGGAATGGAAACTTTTATTCCTCATCAAAAGTACAGTAAAAGATCTAATTCACCTAAATGGTTTGACCATAATTGTGCTAGAGTAACTGAACAAAAAGCAATAGCCTACAATGCATACACAAGATCAAAATCACATGAAGCCTTTAATTACTTTAGAAACATCAGAAATCATGCCAAAACTGTATTAATCCTAACTAAATCAAACTTTCTCCACAAGCAGGCAAATAAACTTCTAAATAATCCAAATGATAACAAAATATTTTGGTCTATAACTCAATCAAATCCAACTTCACTACTGCTTCATCCATTCCACCATTAAAATCTCCGACTGGCAATCTTGTAAGTGACCCACGAGGTAAAGCTAACCTTCTTGCGGATATTTTCTCCACCAATTCAACCTTAGATGAAATAAATCAAGATGTCCCTGTACTTAATTTTAATTCGCCTGAAATTCCCTCACTTAGATCCACACCAGACATGTCAAAACTATTTTGCAGAATCTCTCAGTAGATAAGGCTCCTGGTCCAGATGAAATTCCTCCAATAGTACTTAAGGGGAGATATCCACTTGAGGGATTTTTTTCTTGACCCCTTTCTCCCTCATGTTTAGCCCCATTGCTTTTGATATTATAAAATGTTTGCCCCATTAGTTTAGCGATTTTAAGAACTTTTACCCCATATTAAGACCTTTCGTGCCATTTAGGTGTCAATTTTATCCTGGCGAGCGATAGCGAGCCTGTAATTTAAGAGGAACCGGCCTTTGGCCGGGAAATTTTTCTACCGAAAAATGTAAAAATTTATCTTGAAAGGGACCCAAGGGGGTGTAATTTTAAGGTTGATGGAGGTCTAGGGAACAAACTAAATACCTCTCCTTAAGAATTGCTCCTTGGTGCTCGCTCCTGTATTGGCAAAAAATTTCCGTCTGTGTACTCATACCTCATGCTTCCCAGTACCCTGGAAAGAAGCAAACATCCATCCAGTTCCCCCCAAAAAAGGTGCCTCTTCAGATCCATCAAACTACAGACCAATAGCTATAACTTCCACTCTTGGTAAAGTCTTTGAAATTATATTAAATAATCACATAATTAAGCATCTTGAGAATAATAAATTAATCAGTGATAGGCAATATGGTTTTAGACTATGTCGATCAACTGCAGATATTCTTTGCCTTCTTACGCATCAAATCAACCGAGCTACAGACCAACATGGTGAAACAATAGCACTGGATATATCAAAGGCATTTGATAGAGTCTGGCATCAATCATTATTGTCGAAGATGTCACACTACGGCCTTGCATCATTAGTTCCACTAATTTCTTCTTATCTTCATAACAGAAAAATATGTGTAATGGTAGATGGCCTTTATTCTCAATTTCACTCAATAAATGCTGGTGTTCCCCAGGGATCAGTTTTGGCCCCAACTCTGTTCCTCATTCATATCAATGATCTCATATCTACCACTCATAATTCAATACATTCCTACGCAGATGACTCAACACTCCACAGTTCCTTCACATTTACCAATTCTTTAACCCAACCCGATCTTATAAATTCAAAAATAAACACTGCAATTTCTCTGAACCAGGACCTTTCTAGAATTAATGAATGGGGACAAAATAATCTAGTTTCCTTTAATGCACAGAAAACCAAGTACATTCAATTTTCTAACCGACAGAATCTCACGGACTCCCATATATTTTTTAATGATGTAAATATTCCCACTTCCCCTAGTATTGACATTCTCGGTGTAACATTAACTACTAACTTGATCTGGACACATTATGTTAGAAGCATTGCTAAGAATGCCTCTAAAAAACTGGGACTCCTGTACAGAGTTCGAGAATTCTTCACTGACGAGCAGTTGGCCGTAAAAAGTCATGTGCGTTCTCAGATGGATTACTGTTCACCTCTGTGGAGTGGAAGTGGAGTGGTTGCATTGAGGCAGTTGGACAAAATTCAAAATAAAGCTATTAGATTAATCAATAACCCTGTAATATTGACAATAGCACTGGATATATCAAAGGCATTTGATAGAGTCTGGCATCAATCCTTATTGTCGAAGATGTCACACTACGGCCTTGCATCATTAGTTCCACTAATTTCTTCTTATCTTCATAACAGAAAAATACGTGTAATGGTAGATGGCCTTTATTCTCAATTTCACTCAATAAATGCTGGTGTTCCCCAGGGATCAGTTTTGGCCCCAACTCTGTTCCTCATTCATATCAATGATCTCATATCTACCACTCATAATCCAATACATTCCTACGCAGATGACTCAACACTCCACAGTTCCTTCACATTTACCAATTCTTTCACCCAACCCGATCTTATAAATTCAAAAATAAACACTGCAATTTCTCTGAACCAGGACCTTTCTAGAATTAATGAATGGGGACAAGAGAATCTAGTTTCCTTTAATGCACAGAAAACCAAGTACATTCAATTTTCTAACCGACAGAATCTCACTGACTCCCATATATTTTTTAATGATGTAAATATTCCCACTTCCCCTAGTATTGACATTCTCGGTGTAACATTAACTACTAACTTGAGCTGGACACATTATGTTAGAAGCATTGCTAAGAATGCCTCTAAAAAACTGGGACTCCTGTACAGAGTTCGAGAATTCTTCACTGACGAGCAGTTGGCCGTAATATATAAAAGTCATGTGCGCTCTCAGATGGATTACTGTTCACCCTCTGTGGGGTGGAAGTGGAGTGGTTGCATTGAGGCAGTTGGACAAAATTCAAAATAAAGCTATTAGATTAATCAATAACCCTGCAATCACACAGGACCTTCCTACATTAGCCATACGAAACGTTGCATCCCTTGCATTATTCTACAGATATTTTCACAGCAATTGTTCCGAGGAACTTGCTTCAATTGTGCCGCCTCTCCACATCTTTCCCCGTAGAACTAGGGCAGCTGAGAGCGCCCATGAATTTACACTTTCTCCTCCACAATGCAGAACTTATGCTTATCAGAATTCATTTATCCCCAGAGCTACTACTCTTTGGAATTCACTTCCCTCGAATTGCTTTCCACAAACTTACAATCAACAAATGTTTAAATCCAGTTGTTACAAACATTTTATGAATGGAGGATGCCTTTAGGCACATGGACCTTTTTGTTTTATCTGTGTTTTTCCTTCCTCCGTTCATTGTCTCTTAAAAAAAAAAAAAAAAAAAATCACACAGGACCTTCCTACATTATCCATACGAAGAAACGTTGCATCCCTTGCATTATTCTACAGATATTTTCACAGCAATTGTTCCGAGGAACTTGCTTCAATTGTGCCGCCTCTCCACATATTTCCCCGTAGAACTAGGGCAGCTGAGAGCGCCCATGAATTTACACTTTCTCCTCCACAATGCAGAACTTCTGCTTATCAAAATTCATTTATCACTAGAACTACTACTCTTTGGAATTCACTTCCCTCGAGTTGCTTTCCACAAACTTACAACCTACAAATGTTTAAATCCAGTTGTTACAAACATTTTATGAATGGAGGATGCCTTTAGGCACATGGACCTTTTTGTTTTATCTGTGTTTTTCCTTCCTCCGTTCATTGTCTCTTTAAAAAAAAAAAAAAAAAAAAAAAAATGTAGGCCTATCTTGTTGTTCCTTTAGTTACCTCTCTATAGACGCTCCAACAATATGTGGAGAAGTGTAGCTGAATACCATATGCATATACGGACAAGTGGAAAATCAATATGAGCTACAGATAATTATACAATCATTTGGACGTGGACCGACCGTGAAACATTTGCTTCAGTATCCCTTGTATATTAGCTCCACATGCCATTTTCTTTGGTGCGCCTATCGAGATCGAAAACGGTGCGCACATCAAGGACGAAAACTGAATGAGGAACTAAAATATAAATCAAAATTTAATTCAACATTAAATGATTCCTTTCTTGCCTATATTTTCAGTGTTGCAATTGTATTATATATTATATTTGGCTAGCAAGACGAGTTTATTAAGCTTAACCCTATTAGGTGCAGGGCGGGCCAATTTGCATCCTGCCTGATTTACTCCATTAGTTTGGATATTTTAAGACGTTTCACCTCATTAGTTTGGCGATTATATGATGCTTCACCCCAATAAGATGTCGATTTTTCCTGGGCGAGCGGTAGCGAGCCTGCAATTTGAGAGAAATCGGCCTTTGGCCGGGAGATTTTTCTACCGAAAAATGTACATATTTAGCTTGAAGGGGGTCTGGGGAACGTTTTTTTTTAGTTTGAAGGGGGTTTGGACAGGCGTTTTTCCAAGTCTAGGGGTTAACTAAATACACATTGTTCGAAAATGTCTAAAACCATTAAAACCCTCACTAATAATTAAACAAAATACCATAATGACCCCCGAGACGTTGCACCAGATAGTGTTAACAAATATACATCGTAATAAATGCCACTATAAAATGCCTTCCTCTGTTTAAGGGGAGGTATTTAGTTTGTTCCCTAGACCTCCAGCAAGCTTAAAATTACACCCCCTTGAGTCCCTTTCAAGATAAATGTGTACATTTTTCGGTAGAAAAATTTCCCGGCTGAAAGCCGGTTCCTCTTAAATAACAGGCTCGCTGTCGCTCGCCAGGATAAAATCGACACCTACATGGCGCAAAAGGTCTTAAAATTGACAGAAATAGGTCGAAAGGTCTTAAAATCGTCAAAATAATGGGGCGAACGTCTTAAAATTAGAAAAGCAATGGGGCTAAACATGAGGGCGAAAGGAGTCAAGAAAAAAAATCTCTCAAGTGAATATCTCCCCTTAACTCTAGAGTCTAGACGATACGATTCAGATATTCGTGTGACCTTATGTTTTGCCCCAATCCCGTATTAATTAATTATATACATGTCCTATTTCGTTTTGCCACAATCCCGTATTAATTAATTATATACATGTCCTATTTCGTTTTGCTACAATCCCGTATTAATTAATTATATACATGTCCTATTTCGTTTTGCTACAATCCCGTATTAATTAATTATATACATGTCCTATTTCGTTTAGCCACAATCCCGTATTAATTAATTATATACATGTCCTATTTCGTTTAGCCACAATCCCGTATTAATTAATTATATACATGTCCTATTTCGTTTTGCCACAATCCCGTATTAATTAATTATATACATGTCCTATTTCGTTTTGCTACAATCCCGTATTAATTAATTATATGCATGTCCTATTTCGTTTAGCCACAATCCCGTATTAATTAATTATATACATGTCCTATTTCGTTTAGCCCCAATCCCGTATTAATTAATTATATACATGTCCTATTTCGTTTAGCCACAATCCCGTATTAATTAATTATATACATGTCCTATTTCGTTTAGCCACAATCCCGTATTAATTAATTATATACATGTCCTATTTCGTTTAGCCCCAATCCCGTATTAATTAATTATATACATGTCCTATTTCGTTTAGCCACAATCCCGTATTAATTAATTATATACATGTCCTATTTCGTTTAGCCACAATCCCGTATTAATTAATTATATACATGTCCTATTTCGTTTTGCTACAATCCCGTATTAATTAATTATATACATGTCCTATTTCGTTTTGCTACAATCCCGTATTAATTAATTATATACATGTCCTATTTCGTTTTGCCACAATCCCGTATTAATTAATTATATACATGTCCTATTTCGTTTTGCTGTTTTCATTTCGTCTCATTCTAATGTTGCGTGCGTCACCCATGAACCCCTCTGAGGATCGGTGACACAAGTCTCTTCTGTTTTATGGCCATTATTAGACGATTATATTCAGTTTATTACGGGCATATGGAAGTCAGAGGGTTGATTGAAATTGTCTTTACCCTTTTAAGGAGAGGTATTTAGTTTGTTCCCTAGACCTCCATCAATCTTAAAATTACACCCCCTTGAGTCCCTTTCAAGATAAATTTGTAGATTTTTCGGTAGAAAAATGTCCCGGCCGAAGGCCGGTTCCTCTTAAATTACAGGCTCGCTATCGCTCGCCAGCATAAAATCGACACCTGAATTGCACGAAAGGTCTTAATATGGGGTGAAAGTTCTTAAAATCGCTAAACTAATGGGGCAAACGTTTTATAATATCAAAAGCAATGGGGCTAAACATGAGGGAGAAAGGGGTCAAGAAAAAAATCCCTCAAGTGGAGATCTCCCCTTAATTCCCACAGATCATTCCTAAGCTGTAGAAAATCGTCTAATGATAGCCAAAATATACTGCTAAAACGCGTCATATCCTCAAGGGGTTAAGGGGAGGTTTTTAGTTTGTTTCCTACTCCTCCAGCAATCTTAAAATGTCACCCCCTTGACTCCCTTTCAAGATAAATTTGTACATTTTTCGATAGAAAAATGTCCTGGCCGAAGGCCGGTAACTCTTAAATTACAGGCTCGCTATCGCTCGCCAGGATAAAATCGACACCTAAATGGCACGAAAGGTCTTAAAATTGACAGAATGGGGGCGGGAAATCTTAAAATCACCAAACTAATGGGGCAAACGTCTTAAAATCTCAAAAGCAATAGGGCTAGACATGGGAGAGAAAGGAGTCAAGAAAAAAGTCCCTCAAGTGGAGATCTCCCCTTAATCGCGCTGCCTTATTGCACGGGGGCGCTAATAAGTCATGTTACGGCTGTCATTGCGTTTGGCTCGCTCTGTGCTGTATTAATGTCTGTCAGATGTTGAATAGGGTGGGTAAGTGTAGGAACATGTTTGTATATTTCACTCGATATGAAGAAATGAAGCTTAGCTATTGTTGATACTAATTATTGATCAAAACATACTTGGTGCCGAGAAATCACTTATTAGCGCGACTGTACGGTAGCGCTAATAAGTCATGTCCCAGCTGTCATTGCGTATGGCTCGCTCTGTGCTGTATTAATGTCTGCCAGATGTTGAATAGGGTAGGTAAGTGTAGGAACATGTTTGCATATCTCTCTCGAAATGGATAAATCAAGTTTATATATTGCCGATACCAATTATTGATCAAAATATACTTGGTGCCGAGTATGACTTAGTAGGCCGACTGTACTTCTATAATGTGTTATAATAGTACTGTGTCTGTATTTGGTTAGTATATTATTTTGACGATATTGCCGTTCTGACATTCATATTATGGGTGACAATATGAATGGTAATGGGAAACTAGTGATTAATTCATATATTTAACATAGTGTTCTTATATCCAACACACACACACACACACACACACACACACACACACACACACACACACACACACACACACACACACACACACACACACACACACACACACACACACACACACACACACACACACACACACACACACACACACACACCAATAGAGGAAGGCGGTACTAAGGAGTAAGGGTATAAATCACTGCTCTACTGCCGGTACACTTAAGGGAGCCCACCTCGCTTTTTTTTCTCTTTCTCTCCCTCTCTCTTTGGCTTGTATCCATTCGGCCCCATTCAGCCTACTGTTTTAAGACGTTTACCCCCATCCAGGTGTCAGTATTTTCCTGGCGAGCGGTAGCGAGCCAGCATATATATATTTTTGTTTTGACAGCAAGCTAAATTTGTACATTTTTCGACAGAAACATTTCTCCGGCGAAGCCGGATTTCTCCATAAAATGCTGGCTCGCTATCGCTCGCCAGGAAGAAATCGACACCTGGATATGGATAAACGTCTTAAACCAGTTGGCTGAATGGGGCCGAATGGATACAAGCCAGGGAAAGAAAGAAAAGGAGAGAAAGATAAAAAAAAAACCGGTGACCCCCCTTAACTTGCTCACCTTCCTGCTTACTCGCTTCTCTGTCTTCCTGCTTGTTTGCTTTCTTGCTTGTTTGTCTTCTTTGCTTGAATCGATCCATGCCTTTAATCCTTTGCCCAATGTTTACGTTTGGTGGGTCTGCTGTTCGAGGGTTTATATTGGGTTAGGATGTATTTGTTATTAAGAGTGTACAGTAGCCCACATAAGTTCTGTTCCTCGTCGTGATCTTTTGTAGGTAAGTAAAGGAATATTATCGACGAGCGAGTGTGGTTTCCTTTAATGAAGGGGAGATGGGCCGGTTTTCTGGACAACTTTCTCCCTCGTGTTTAGCCCCATTAGTTTTGAGATTTTACGACATTCGGCCCATTATTTTGACGATTTTGAGACCTTTCGCCCCCATTTCGTAGTCAATATTTAGACTTTTCGTGCTATTTACTTGTCGATGTTTTCCCTGGTGAACGATAGTGAGCCTGTAGTGTTGGAAGAACCGGCCTTCGGTCGGGGTATTTTTTTACCGAAATTGGTAGAAAAATGTACAAATTAATCTAGAAAGGGGATCTAATGGATTTTGTTTTTTATTTGATGGAGGTCTAGGGAGGAAACTAGAAAAATAATGAATACCTGCAAAAATCGCCCAAAAAGTGAACCATCCCCCCTTAATTAACAGGTGACTAGTCCTATGAGTTATAACCACTGCATAAGAAACTGAACTCGTAAGTCAATCGTGAGCATTATATTTCCATGTATAAGATCACGGAGAGGAACGGAACTCATGTGGCCAGCTGTACATTCCTACTTCTTTACATTCTTACCTGCCTTGTCTACCCATATGTCTACCTTGTCTATCAATCTACCTCTTCTACCTGTTCGTTTCGCGATCTGTCTCTTCTGTCAGCTTGCCTTCATTACACACATTCCTACCAGCCATGTCTAGCCCTGTATCTGCTTTAGTCTTCCAATCTACCTTTTCTACCAGCCTTGTCTACGCATATGTCTACCTTGTCCATTAATCTACCTTTTCTACCTGGTTAATTCGCTATCTCTCTATTTTGTCTTCTTGTCTATCTACTTCCCTACCTGCCTTGTCTACCCATATGTCTACCTTGTCCATCAATCTACCTTTTCTACCTGGTTAATTCGCTATCTCTCTATTTTGTCTACTTCCCTACCTGCCTTGTCTACCCATATGTCTACCTTGTCTATCAATCTACCTCTTCTACCTGTTCGTTTCGCGATCTGTCTCTTCTGTCAGCTTGCCTATTTACACACATTCCTACCAGCCTTGTGTAAAGCCGGTGTCACACGAGCGCCTTTTCCGTCGATGAGCAAGTTTTTCCTCGTGATATTTCCAGCCTTTTTCACATTGGAATCGGACACTAGACTGAAGGTAGATTATGCTAGGTAGTTGATTTCTGATATAACCGAGATTTTAAGTCTGTCTGACTATAATTGCTCGTAAACATTGACGGAAAAATCCCTCGTGTGACACCGGTTCACCTGCTTTTCCATCTTTCTCTCCTTTTCTCGCTTTCTCTGGCTGGTATCCATTCGGCCCCATTCAGCCAACTGTTTTAAGACGTTTATCCCCATCCAGGAGTCAATTTCTTCCTGGCGAGCGACAGCGAGCCAGCATTGTAGGGAAAAATCCGGCTTCGCCGGAGAAATTTTTCTATCGAAAAATGTACAAATTTAGCTTGCTGTCAAAACAAAAATATATATATGCTGGCTCGCCAGGAAAATATTGACACCTGGATGGGGGTAAACGTCTTAAAACAGTAGGCTGAATGGAGCCGAATGGATACAAGCCAGAGAGAGAGAGAGAGAGAGAGAGAGAGAGAGAGAGAGAGAGAGAGAGAGAGAGAGAGAGAGAGAGAGAGAGAGAGAGAGAGAGAGAGAGAGAGAGAGAGAGAGAGAGAGAGAGAGAGAGAGAGAGAGAGAGAGAGAGAGAGAGAGAGAGAGAGAGAGAGGTCACCCCCCTTAACCATATGTCTTCCTTGTCTATCAATCTACCTTTTCTACCTGGTTAATTCGCTATCTCTCTATTTTGTCTTCTTGTCTATCTATACTTTCCTACCTGCCTTGTCTACCCATATGTCTACCTTGTCCATCAATCTACCTCTATCAATCTACCTCTTCTACCTGATTAATTCGCTATCTCTCTATTTTGTCTTCTTGTCTATCTATACTTTCCTACCTGCCTTGTCTACCTTGTCCATTAATCTACCTCTTCTACCTGGATATTTCTCTACCTATCTATTCTGTCAGCGTGTCTATCTATTCAGTATTTCGCTTGCTTTTGCCATTTTCGAGGAATATATTTACGTTTGACCCCTAGGCTAAAAACAAAATAAAAAACGGCTACTTTTCCTATTGTTTTTTTTTTCTCCATTTAAGGGGGTTCTACTCGTTTTTTTCTGGCCCCCCTTCTCCCTCATGTTTAGCATATTAGTTTTGAGGTTTTAAGACGTTCGTTCCGTTAGTTTGGCGATTTGAGACCTTTCGCCTCATTTTTTTTGTCAATATTAAAACCTTTCGTGCCCTTTAGGTGTCGATTTTTTTCCTGGCGAGCGATAGCGAGCCTCTAATTATAGAAGGAACCGGCCTTCGGCCGGGACATTTATCTACCGAAAAGTGTACAAATTTATCTTGAAAGGGGGTCTAGGGGGTGTTTTTCTAAGCTTGATGGAGGTCTAGCGAGGAAACTCACAAATAAATAAATGAATATATATATACGGTATATACAGTATATATATATATATATATATATATATATATATATATATATATATATATATATATATATATATATATATACCTGTATATACAGTATATATACTGTATATATATATAAAAAAACAAGCATTACCCCTTTATATAAGCCCTCTTTACATGTCTCCCTGTATTTTATATTTTGCTGTGGTCAATAAACTATCAATCTTATCTATCTATCTCTATCAATCTATCTATCAATATCTATGTATTTATCTGTCTATTTATTTATATATTTATCTATATCTATCTATCTATCTATCAATATCTATGTATTTATCTATGTATTTATCTATCTATTTATCTATATCTATTTATATATTTATCTATATCTATCTACCTATCTATCTATCAATATATGTGTATTTATCTACCTACCTACCTACCTCTCTTCCTGCTTATTCACCCACCCAGCTGGCTCTGACTCACTCTGACATACATACACACACATACACACACACACATACACATACAGAAACACACACTTTCTCTCTCTCTCTATCTCTATCCTGCCACGGACATTAGTTCCAGGGCAGTAGTTCCCTTTCCAATGTTCCCTTACCCACTCTAAACCACTGTTTGGACACTTGATCCTCAATGTTTTGGAGGACTAGCAGCCTAGAAGGGTCACTAGACCTGTTGTTGCTTGATTTATTTTGTACTCCTTTGTACTCTCTCTCTCTCTCTCTCTCTCTCTCTCTCTCTCTCTCTCTCTCTCTCTCTCTCTCTCTCTCTCTCTCTCTCTCTCTCTCTCTCTCTCTCTCTCTCTCTCTCTCTCTCTCTCTCTCTCTCTCTCTCTCTCTCTCTCCTATCGTTCTTATTATCTTTTGTCTGTCTCTGTTTTTCTTGTTAAGTTGTTTGTCTATCTAGACCCCTCTTCAAGATAAATTTATAAATTTTTCGGTAGAAAAAATTTCCGGTCGAAGGCCGGTTTCTCTTAAAATTACAGGCTCGTTATCGCTCGTCAGGAAAAAGTCGACATCTAAATGGCACGAAAGTTCTTAACAATGACAACGAAATGGGGCGAAAAGTGTTAAAATCGCCAAGATAATGGGCCCAAAGTCTTAAAATCGGAAAACTAATGGCGCTTAACACGAGGGAGAAAGGGGTCCAGAAAAATGGCGCATTAAGGAAGTTGTTTGATTATCTTATCTTTACATTATGACGTTAAGTGAAGTCAGGGATCAAAAAAGAAACAGAAACAAATCTGCCTGTATGGATAATATTTGTTCACCAACCAACTTCACTTCTAAACTAAATTAACCCTTTCAAGCTCCAATACGCGTTTCTGTTCTGTTTCTGGCTAATATTAGACGGTTTTAATTAGATTAGTAACGGTATATGGAAGTCAGAGGGTTAATTGAGATAGTCTTTACCCTTTTAATACCCACAGATCCTTCCTAAGATGCATAAAATCGTCTAATGGTAGCCAAAAATACACCGCTAAAACGCGTCAGAGCTTCAAGGGGTTAATGAAATCAACAAATATATGTGACGCTCCAAGGACTCGAACCTAGGACACTCACACCGATAATAGATACTCACATCACTCAAACAAAACACAAATCTCTACCACCATGAGAAACAATGTCTACCACCATGTAGAAACAATGTCTACCACCATGAGAAACAATGTCTACCACCATGAGAAACAATGTCTACCACCATGTAGAAACAATGTCTACCACCATGAGAAACAATGTCTACCACCATGTAGAAACAATGTCTACCACCATGAGAAACAATGTCTACCACCATGAGAAACAATGTCTACCACCATGAGAAACAATGTCTACCACCATGAGAAACAATGTCTACCACCATGAGAAACAATGTCTACCACCATGAGAAACAATGTCTACCACCATGAGAAACAATGTCTACCACCATGAGAAACAATGTTATGAACAATGGAGAAACAATGTTCTACCACCATGAGAAAACAATGTCTACCACCATGAGAAACAATCTCTACCACCATGAGAAACAATGTCTACCACCATGAGAAACAATGTCTACCACCATGTAGAAACAATGTCTACCACCATGAGAAACAATGTCTACCACCATGAGAAACAATGTCTACCACCATGAGAAACAATGTCTACCACCATGAGAAACAATGTCTACCACCATGAGAAACCAATCCATAGAAAATGTTGAAATAAATACATATAACCAGGGGGGTATAACTAATATATTAACCAACAAGACACGTAAGATAATTAATGGTGATGACGAAGAGGGGACCTGAGGGGAACTGAGTATATGCACACTTAGGCAGGAGATGAGGCCGGAATAAGGGGAGGCTGGCCGTTTGTTTGGTCTATTCATGCATTTATTCATATATTTTTTTAGTTTCCTCCCTAGACCTCCATCAAGCTTAAAAAAACACCCCCTAGACCTCCCTTCAAGATAAATTTGTACATTTTTTGGTAGAAAAATATCCCGGCCGAAGGCCGGTTCCTCTTAAAATTGCAGGCTCGCTATCGCTCACCAGGAAAAAATCGACACCTAAATGGCACGAAAGGTCTAAAATTGACAACGAAATGGGGCGAAAGGTGTTAAAATTGCTAAACTAATGGGCCGAACGCCTTATAATCTGAACACTAGCGAGGCTAAACATTAGGGAGAAGGGGGTCCAGAAAAACGGTCTGCCTCCCCGTAATTACACATCTCCACCCTTATTATGCATGATGTACGGTGCGCTGGTAGGCATGGGTAGAGAAAGGTGGCAGGCAAGGGGTGGTGGATTGGTGCTTGTCCGGCCCTGGTGGATAATGAGGTAAGGGGAACACGGGTTGAATTTAGTGGCTGAGGGTTCGAGGGCAGGTTTATTGACGTGTGTGTGTGTGTGTCTGTGTCTGTGTCTGTGTGTGTGTGATTCATGGTGTGGTTAGTGTTTGATGTGTTAAATATGTGTGTGTGTCTGTGTGTGTGTGTGTCTGGGTGATTCATGGTGTGGTTATTGGTTGATGGTGTTTGATGTGTGTGTGTGTGTGTCTGTGTATGTGTGATTCATGGTGTGGTTAGTGTTTGATGTGTTAAATATGTGTGTGTGTCTGTGTATGTGTGTCTGGGTGATTCATGGTGTGGTTATTGGTTGATAGTGTTTGATGTGTGTGTGTGTGTCTGTGTGTGTGTGTGTGTGTGTGTGTGTCTGTGTGTGTGTGTGTGTGTGGTTAGTGTTTGATGTGTTAAATATGTGTGTGTGTGTGTGTGTGTGTGTTGGGTGATTCATGGTGTGTTGTGTGGGTGTAATGGTGTGTGATGTGTGGTGTGTGTGTGTGTGTGTGTGTGTGTGTGTGTGTGAGAGAGAGAGAGAGAGAGAGAGTCCATGTGGTGATGAACATGATATAATGTATGCTCATGGTAGGTGGTGAAGTTGAGGGGAGGAGGTGGATGTGATGATGGAAGGTGAGATTATGTGATGAGAGAGATGAAGGGAGAGTGGTGATGAAAGTGATGAAGATTGGGGATTTTATATATTGGTGCTTGGTGTGGTGAGGGGTCGGTGGTTTGGGTAGGCTAACTTGTGACAAATGTGTGTGTTGGGAGAGAGGTATCCTGACCAGGATTCGAACCCACTCACTCAGGTATGTTTGTCAGAGTTGGGCACCGTATCCACTTGACCATGAGCGCATACAAGGGAAGCAACCTTATAATTATATAGTCTCGTGGAGGAGTATGCTCTCATACACTATATCTATCTATCTATTGCCTGACGCCGTGATCCCCGAAGGGCTGGCCACGAACGAAACGCCCCCATACACCTCTGTCCCCAGTCAGTTGACCCCCCCTCCCTCCCAACCAGCACCGCCTTCATCCATATACTTCTTCACTCCATCCTTCCACCTCTCTTTCGGTTTACATCTCCCTCTCTGTCCTTCCACCTCGCTCTCGTACACGTGGGGAGTTTATTATGGACGAATGGATACGTTGTCCAACTCACAAATATACCTGAGTGAGTGGGTTCGAATCCTGGTCAGGATACCTCTCTCCCAACACAGTAATGCATGTGTTAACCCCTTCACCACCATTACGTAATGTTCATCATATTCTGGTTACCATTAGATGATTTTCTTTAGTTCATAATCTACCTCTACGACTGAAATGGGTAAATACGATCTCAATAAACCCTCTTAACCCCCCTTTCAGACTCAAATGACGCAGAAGTTGACAGATTAACAAAAAGAAATAGAGTTCTCTCACTCTTATAATTACCTCTCCAAAATTAGTTTTCTGCTCACAGCTAACTCAAAGACAACTGCAGAGGTTGAAGTAACTAAACTACAGGTTTATAAATACCCCTGATGGTAACAAAGGCTTTAAAGTATCCCTAATAGGCTCAAAAATGCGTCAAGAACGTGAGAGGGTTAAAGCCTTTGTTACCATCAGGGGTATTTAGAAACCTTTAGTTTAGTTACTTCAACCTCTGCAGTTGTCTTTGAGTTAGCTGTGGGCAGAAAACTAATTTTGGAGAGGTAATTATAAGAGTGAGAGAACTCTATTTATTATTGCTAATCTGGCAACCTCTGCATCATAAGGATGTGAGAGGGTTAAGCTGCATACAATCATCTAATATTAGCCAAAATCAAAGGTAAAAGGGCGTCATGGTACTGAAAGGGTTAACATGATCATTTTAACCCTTTCAGTACCAGTGCCGTCCTTTTAACTTTATGCTGGCTACTATTAGACGATTTTATTCAGTTTAAAAAGGGCCTCCAGCCATTAACAGGCTTCGAACTTTCTCACTAAACCCATTAGACTACCACCGACCCTTCTAAAGCCGCACACAATCGTCTAAATATGGCTAGAATAAAATGATAAAGACGTCGCCGGTACAGAAGGGGTTAATGTATGAGGAGTGCAGATTTTTTGTTTGTTTAAGGGGAGGTTTTTAGTTTGTTTCCTACTCCTCCAGCAATCTAAAAATTTCACCCCCTTGACCCCCTTTCATGATAAATTTGTACATTTTTCGGTAGAAAAATTTCCCGGCCAAAGGCCGGTTCCTCTTAAATTACAGGCTCGCTATCGCTCGCCAGGATAATATCGACACCTGAATGGCACGAAAGGTCTTAATATGGGGTGAAAGTTCTTAAAATCGCTAAACTAACGGGGCAAACGTTGTATAATATCAAAAGCAATGGGGGCTAAACATGAGGGAGAAAGGGGTCCAGAAAAAAATCCCGCAAGTGGAGATCTCCCCTTAAGCTTTCAACACGGTGACCCATATTTTTACTTTTATGCTGGCGAAATTAAACGACTATATTCAGTTAAGGGGAGATCTCCACTTGAGGGATTTTTTTCTTGACCCCTTTCTCCCTCGTGTTTAGCCCCATTGCTTTTGATATTATAAAACGTTTGCCCCATTAGTTTAGCGATTTTAAGAACTTTCACCCCATATTAAGACCTTTCGTGCAATTCAAGTGTCGATTTTATCCTGGCGAGCGATAGCGAGCCTGTAATTTAAGAGGAATCGGCCTTCGGCCGGGACATTTTTCTACCGAAAAATGTACAAATTTATCTTGAAAGGGACTCAAGGGGGTGTAATTTTAAGCTTGATGGAGGTCTAGGGAACAAACTAAATACCTCCCCTTAAAGAAGGACCTGTTATTCAGAGGCTTTATATACATCGTATTTACCCCTTTGAGTCCTGAAAGTAAATGATAACACTATTGAAAATCGTGTAATGGTAACCAGTACATGATGCAGAAGGGGAATAGGGAAGTTTTGAAAAACATTTTTTTTTTATGTGAGTGAGGGAGACAAAAGGCAGAACTGCCTGTAGCGAGTGCCTCCCCTATAGTTGAAAGAGTGACAGGGCCAAAATCCAGGGACGTTCGAGCCAAAATGCCTGAACACACGGAGTTTGAAGCAATTTAAGTCATAGGAAGAGGGAAAGACTGATTCTGGGAGAGAGTTACAGAGCTCAGCAGTTGAATAGAAGAAAGTCTGAGAGTAAAGTTTCACTCTTGGGTTGGAGAGTTGCACAGAGTCGCGGTGGGGTTGTGTTGCAAGACGGGTACCACGTACCCTACGTAGAGGAGGTGGTATACACTGGGAGAGCTCTGAGTAGCACTGATTATTGTAGCAGCGATAGAATAGCTAGAGAGATGCAACATTGCGGCGAAGAGAGATAATTTGCAGAGAGTTGGTGAGTGGGCGGGAATTATGTTATGTTAAAGGTGGAGGGACAGAGAGGGAGAGGTAGACCGAAGGAGAGGTGGAAGGATGGAGTGAGGAAGTATATGAACGAAGGCGGTGCTGGTTGGGGGGAGGGGCGTCGACTGACTGGGGACAGAGGTGCATGGGGGCGGTTCGTTCGTGGCCACTCCTTCGGGGATCACGGCGTCAGGCAATAAATAGATAGATAGATAGAAATGTCATGTTAAAAGAGAGATAGGTCGTTTTTCTGGCCCCCCTTCTGCCTCATGTTTAGGCCCATTAGTTTTAAGATTATATGACGTTCGGCCCATTAGTTTGGCGATTTTAAGACCTTTCGCCCCATTAGTTTGGCGATTTTAAGACCTTTCGCCCCTTTTCTTTGTCAACATTAAGACTTCGTGTCATTTAGGTGTCGATTTTTTCCTGGCGAGCGATATTGAGCCTGTAATTTGAGAGGAATCGGGCCTTCGACCGGGAAATCTTTCTATCGAAAAATGTACACATTTATCTTGAAGGGGGGGGGGGGGGAGGTGTTTTCTTAAGCTTGATATAGGTCTAGGGAGGAAAGTAACAAAAACATAAAAAATATCAATAAACAATAAATATATCTCCTTTAATATATGTGAATTTGACAAGAGACATTGCTTGGTTTGCTTATTATATCAAAACCCTTAACCCCTTCTGTACCGGTGTCGTCCTTTTAACTTTATTCTGGCTACTATTAGACCATTTTATTCAGTTTCAAAAGGGCCTCTAGCAATTAACAAGCTTCGAACTATCTCCCTTAACTCTTTTAACTACCACAGATCTTTCTTAAACTGCCCCAAATCCTCTCAATATAGCTAGAATAATATGAAAAAGACGTCGCCGATACATGAAAGGGTTAATAAAGCAAGGAATAGGGAAATTTACGACGTCTTATATTTACCGTTCCCAACCCTTTCACGCATTTATGACGCAGAGGTTGCCAGATTAGCAATAATAAATAGAGTTCTCTCACTCTTATAATTACCTCTCCAAAATTAGTTTTCTGCCCACAGCTAACTCAAAGACAACTGCAGAGGTTGAAGTAACTAAACTAAAGGTTTCTAAATACCCCTGATGGTAACAAAGGCATTAAAGTATCCCTAATAGGCTCAACATCGCGTCATATGTCGGAGAGGGTTAATTTAGCGAGTTCCCCCAGGAGTCTAACCCTTTACTCTGAGGTCAGTGTATATATATATTGTAAAGGTGGTGTTACACGAACGCATTTTCTGGCAATTTTCTAAGAGGCTCTTTCGCATTGGAGTAGGTAACTAGTGTATTCGCTGTAAGTAGGCGAGAAATCATAACCTCTATCCTCTGTAACTCAAAAAGGGCTAGAGCAAATTGGCTGTAAATGTCCACATCTATTCCTTGACTGACTCTTCCCAAGTGGTAGAAATATTAGTTCGATTATTCTAGCCCCTTTTGAGTTACAGAGGTTAGAGGTCATGAGTTCTCGCCTACTTACAGCGAATAGACTATAGATCGAAGGTAGATCATGTTAGGTAGGTTATTTCTCACGGAACTTACATTTTGCAGCGGTCAGACTACAATTGCCCGTAACAAATTGGAGGAAAAATCGCTCGTGTGACACCGGCTTAAAGGGAGATGGTCTTTTTTTTTTTCTAGATCCCCTCCTTCCTCATGCTTAGCAGCCCCCTTCATTTTCAGATTTTTAAGATGTTTGCCTCATTTGTTTGTCGATGTTAACTCCTTCCGCCCCATTTCCTTGTCAATATTCAGAGTTTTCGTTTATTTAGGTGATGTTTTCCTGGCGAACGATAGTGAGCCTGTAATTTTGGAAGAATCGACCTTCGGCCGGGACATTTTTCTACCGAAAAATG
The DNA here is from genome assembly GCA_032716605.1 of Paralithodes platypus. Classification (NCBI taxonomy): domain Eukaryota; kingdom Metazoa; phylum Arthropoda; class Malacostraca; order Decapoda; family Lithodidae; genus Paralithodes; species Paralithodes platypus. The sequence continues at coordinate 31,615,327 of CM064532.1, read as the reverse complement.
TACAAATTAATCTAGAAGGGGGATCTAGTGGATGTTTTATTTACAGTTTGATGGAGGTCTAGGGAGGAAACTAGAACAATAATAACTACATGAAAACAAATGGACCAAAAAGTGAAGGATCCCCCTTAACTCTTGGGGGTGTTTCCTATTATAAGCTCTCCAGACTCGGGCTCCCAAAAGCTAGGCAGTTTGGTGGTGGTGGTGGTCAGAGAAGAGTTGTTATGGTGGAGATATTGTGGTGAGAGAAGAGTTGTTATGGTGGAGATATTGTGGTGAGCGAAGAGTTGTTATGGTGGAGATATTGTGGTCAGAGAAGAGATATTGTGGTCAGAGAAGAGTTGTTATGGTGGAGATATTGTGGTCAGAGAAGAGTTGTTATGGTGGAGATATTGTGGTGAGAGAAGAGTTGTTATGGTGGAGATATTGTGGTGAGAGAAGAGTTGTTATGGTGGAGATATTGTGGTCAGAGAAGAGTTGTTATGGTGGAGATATTGTGGTCAGAGAAGAGTTGTTATGGTGGAGATATTGTGGTCAGAGAAGAGTTGTTATGGTGGAGATATTGTGGTCAGAGAAGAGTTGTTATGGTGGAGATATTGTGGTCAGAGAAGAGTTGTTATGGTGGAGATATTGTGGTCAGAGAAGAGTTGTTATGGTGGAGATATTGTGGTGAGAGAAGAGTTGTTATGGTGGAGATATGGTGGTCAGAGAAGAGTTGTTATGGTGGAGATATGGTGGTGAGAGAAGAGTTGTTATGGTGGAGATATTGTGGTCAGAGAAGAGTTGTTATGGTGGAGATATTGTGGTCAGAGAAGAGTTGTTATGGTGGAGATATTGTGGTGAGAGAAGAGTTGTTATGGTGGAGATATTGTGGTCAGAGAAGAGTTGTTATGGTGGAGATATTGTGGTCAGAGAAGAGTTGTTATGGTGGAGATATTGTGGTCAGAGAAGAGTTGTTATGGTGGAGATATTGTGGTCAGAGAAGAGTTGTTATGGTGGAGATATTGTGGTGAGAGAAGAGTTGTTATGGTGGAGATATTGTGGTGAGAGAAGAGTTGTTATGGTGGAGATATTGTGGTGAGAGAAGAGTTGTTATGGTGGAGATATTGTGGTGAGAGGAGAGTTGTTATGGTGGAGATATTCTGGTGAGAGGAGAGTTGTTATGGTGGATATATTGTGGTGAGAGGAGCGTTGTTATGGTGGAGATATTGTGGTGAGAGAAGAGTTGTTATGGTGGAGATATTGTGGTGAGAGAAGAGTTGTTATGGTGGAGATATTGTGGTCAGAGAGAGTTGTTATGGTGGAGATATTGTGGTGAGAGAAGAGTTTGTTATGGTGGAGATATTGTGTGAGAGGAGAGTTGTTGTTATGGTGGAGATATTGTGGTCAGAGAAGAGTTGTTATGTGGAGATATGGTGAGAGAAGAGTTGTTATGGTGGAGATATTGTGGTGAGAGAAGAGTTGTTATGGTGGAGATATTGTGGTGAGAGAAGAGTTGTTATGGTGGAGATATTGTGGTGAGAGAAGAGGTGTTATGGTGGAGATATTGTGGTGAGAGAAGAGGTGTTATGGTGGAGATATTGTGGTGAGAGAAGAGTTGTTATGGTGGAGATATTGTGGTGAGAGGAGCGTTGTTATGGTGGAGATATTGTGGTGAGAGAAGAGTTGTTATGGTGGAGATATTCTGGTGAAAGAAGAGTTGTTATGGTGGAGATATTCTGGTGAGAGAAGAGTTGTTATGGTGGAGCTATTGTGGTGAGAGGAGAGTTGTTATGGTGGAGATATTGTGGTGGATGCTTGCTGGGGAAGTATGGAGATTGAGACAGATAGATAGATAGAGAGAATAAGTAGTGCAATATTATGTAATTGCGTGTTATATACTGTATTTTATGTTTTATACATATTGATATGAGAGAGAGAGAGAGAGAGAGAGAGAGAGAGAGAGAGAGAGAGAGAGAGAGAGAGAGAGAGATTAAATGTAATATTGTCTCTTGTATGATATATATACCGGTATATGTATATTGATAAAAAGCGAGATGCAATAGTAAAATGGTATTGATTGATACCAATTGATTTAAGGGGGGTGACCTGCTTTTGGTTATTTCTGTCCTTTTCTCTCTTTCTCTGGCTTGTATCCATTCGGCCCCATTCAGCCAACTATTTAAAGACGTTTATCCCCATCCAGGTGTCGATTTCTTCCTGGCGAGCGATAGCGAGCCAGCATTATATGAAGAAATCCGGCTTCGCCGGAGACATTTTTCTATCGAAAAATGTACACATTTAGCCTGCTGTCAAACAAAAATAAAAAATATGCTGGCTCGCTACCGCTCACCAGTAAAAAATTGACACCTGGATGGGGATAAACGTCTTAAAACAGTAGGCTGAATGGGGCCAAATGGATACAAGCCAGAGAAAGATAGAAAAGGACAGAACAATAACAGGTCACCCCCCTTAAGCTAATTTACAAACATGACTACATATTAATAGATATGCATTCCTGCATTCGTGTTTGCATAAACAAATACATTTTGTATATGCAAAGGAAGGAAATCAAGCAACAACAGTTTAGTGACCCCTCTAGGCTGCTTTTCCTCCAAAACACTGAGGATCAAGTGTCCAAACAGTGATTTAGAGTGGGTAAGGGATAATTGGAAAGGGAACTACTGCACTGGAACTAATGTCCGTGTCAGGATTAGGAAGTTAGTAGTGGACAGATGGGTTAGTAACACTATACTGTATGTACTATACATATATGCAGACTGTACATACATTACATACAGACAGGCACACCCTACACAGCAATTACGTTAGAATAAAGATTAGGTGACACAGCTATAAAATATATAAATATACAAATAAATAGATATATAAATAACTAAATAAATAGGTGACATATCTGAAACATATATAAATATAGAAACACATAGATAGATAAATAGATAGATAGATATGCAAATCAGGTAGAGAATGGCAGTGACATCAATAGACTTCCTCCCTCTAACCCCCAGCTAAAAACATCGACGCTATACTGTATAATTATATCTTAATAAATAAAGGTCAATGTTTGTCTGTTTGTCAGTTACCCGACCTTTGTTACTAAACTCCTCCCACAGTTTTGGTGCCAGGTGGGAGTGTGGGACACCGTTGGAAAGCTCAGGCTTGGGAGATGGTTTTAGGCGAGTTTAGTGGAAATCAGAGACACTTTTGTTTAATAAAATTTTCGGCAGAACTTATGTAGTATACGGGAGCGAGAAAAAAATGCGAAACAAAAATGGCCGTTTGGGGCAGAAGGAGGCCTCCGATCGAAAAGGTGTATGGAACGAAAGTTGTTCACAGCTCCCCAAAATGGGGGTACGGATGAGGTCAGATCCAAAATCGGAGGTCATTTAGCGGCCGAAATCGAGGTCGCCGTTTAATGAGGCACAGGGAGGTCGAGGCCGGTGATTATGGTAGTAGTAGTATTGTGATGATTGTGGTAGTAGTGATTGATGATGGTGATTATGGTAGTAGAATTTAAACCCGGGCAACGCCGGGTACCCCTCCTAGTACTGTATACATTTTATTGTATATAATTTTATGGAACGCATGGGAAGCGAGAGAATGACTAAGAAGGTGTACGAGAGCGAGGTGGAAGGACAGAGAGGGAGAGGTAGACCGAAAGAGAGGTGGAAGGATGGAGTGAGGAAGTATATGGATGAAGGCGGTGCTGGTTGGGAGGAAGGGCGTCGACTGACTGGGGACAGAGGTGCATGGGGGCGGTTCGCTCGTGGCCATCCCTTTAATTCTCATTGACGGGACCCATTCATTACTAGTGACGTTCTTTGCATTGTATTCTGGCAACTATTAGACAATTGTATTCAGCTTAGGAAGGACGTCTACTAATTAAAAAGAGACAGACTATCTTTATTAATCCTTGTAGTTACCATACATCTTTCGTAAGCTGCACAAAATCGTCTAAATATAGCTAAATTAAAATGAAAAAGACGTGGCTGGTACAGAAAGGGTTGAACGAGTGGACCGTGTGTGTACCGCCCGGGCTAGGTGACGAAATACTGGCGAACAGGTGTAGCCCATGTGAGAATCTGTGTGTCCCTTTTGCCCTCAGGACGGGGTGGCTGGCAAAATATTCTCTGATCACGAAATCCACGAAATCCCGGCGTCATTTCCTTCTCCGATGGTCAGGATATTGCATCTTGACACCTGGGCGTCCTCCCCGGCAGTAGGTAACCTGGCAATTAGCGCTCGGCGTAAAATAATCAAGGAATTTACCAGGTAGGGGTGTAGGGGGGTTGGGATATAACGTAAGATGTTTACCCCCTATAAGAAGGTGACG